>JAEBDU010013263.1:73162-124561 GCA_016802625.1 Heliconius numata
CCAAAATAATTTCTCAGTAAACACTACCACTGTTACTATGATTTATTCCGAAACATATAAATTCCAACGAGATTTTAGGCTTAACCGTCTCTCTGGGACATAAATTTTTTCAATGTTTACAATACCATGATCTCATTTGCGTTTGCTTTTAACTCTTTGAAGTTGCGGGATCTTGAGCATGGCTTATTTCTCTCGCATAACACTCTCCTGTACAGATTTAGCTAGTTTTGTCTAATATTATTTTATTTTATTTATTTTGTTTTTAAATAAAGCCATTCTGATACAGTCAATGGATATGATTATAAATATAGTGGTTGTAGATTCAATTCCTCAATCGGGAATATGAATTATTTTTATTTCTCTACTCAGCTACTTAATTATTTAAGACTAAGTGCAGCATTTAGTTCCACAATTTAACACTTAATATCCAAGTATTTGGGCAGAAATTATAGAGAGAGAGAGAGAGAGTGTCATAACATTAAGTTTTTTGATTAAACTGCTGAACAAAAAGGGTGAAAATTTGTAGAGATGCTTGTTCAGTGACAAAATTTTCAACATATGATATTGTAATGAAAAACAGGTGCTAATTAAACCTTGAATTCTATTTGTCAAAGATATTTATTTCATGTTTGGCTTAGTCAAATATATATAATAAATGTTATATAATTTTTCTTACTGTACTATACCAAATTTAAAAACATGTATCTGGTAAAGTTTGCAGCTTAATTTATTTGGGGTTCATTTCATACAAATAATAATGATTAAAAAATTATAGATACAACTTAATAGATATAGCAGATAAAAATATTTTAATTGCCTACAAATTAATATATTTTTTGTAGCTCAACGCTGTATCCTTACATTAAGTCCCTTCATTTCCATTAACACACTTCTTCCCATCACTTTCCGCCCAACTCTCGAGGCATTGCGTGTTGGGTGGCGGAGTTCATTATCGAGCTTTGCCTCATTACCAGAACGAGGAAATGAGAGTGGGAACCGAACCCACAATCTTCGCACTTTAGCACGCCTGTCCCACAATGGCCTCACTAATATACTTACACCGACATAAATCTGTATTCAATTTCAATATGCAATATTATTACATTAATTAACAAAAAATATTATACATATATATTATATCAGTTTCCTTTGAGAGTTTTACGATTTGGTCACATAGAGGACATACATACATACAAGAGAATCAGGGCCAGTACAATTATGCAATATCCATGTAATAGTCGACATCCTGCCTTGATCTGATATGTGGGCTAAATTTATGAGGACTTGTTTTTTAATGTTTCAATTAAAATATAGAAACTTTTTCGATTTTTTTAGAATAATATGCTAATTTATAATATTTGTTTAAAAGTCGATTGAGGTCGTCGTGGTGCACTGGTACAAGCGTGTGACTGTGAACGCAAAGGTTGTGGTTTCGATACCGACGGGGGGAAATTGATTATTATTTCTTAATATTTTCATTTTTTCGCTCTGGCACCAATGCAAAAGCCCGGCGTTGAGTTTCGCTCAACATGGTATATCTCGAAAATTTGGCGGAAAGTAAGGTTCTCTCTGCTTACTCTGCCATATGCGGGATACAGCGTGAAACCAAAAAAAATATTATGATAATATTTTCTATTCCAAATATCTTCATTCACTTTTATATGTAATCGAATGAAAAAACAATAATTAGGTTAATTTTGATTCCTACTCCAATGTTTACTACTTTTCAATGCCAAGGTCGATTTTGATCGTTACCATTGCTATATAGTGGCAATTAAAAACTAAATTAGTCTGTCTATTGTTAGAAGCTATTACGGTTTTAGACGTTGCAATTATTGTTATGCGTAGAGCCGCCGGTGGCGCGCTTCAACAACCGCCGCAAGTCCGTCTTCGCGGAGACCTACGACCCTGAGGAGGATGACTCTGATGAAGGCGCACCAGCCGTGTTCCCCAAGTCGGACGCTCAGCGCGCTCGTTTGGCTGAGGCTGTGCGAGGAATTCTTCTCTTCCGCTCCCTCGATGCTCAACAAATGCAGCAGGTCAGTGCGTTTTCAATTCTTCTAGAATAACATTTAATGTTCTTGCCAAAAATTGTTAATTTAGAAAAGTTGAAAGTATTTTGTAATGTTTTTATTGAACAAGATATATTGTAAACAGGTGTTCAATGTGTAGTTGTGTCTATTTTTACTTATTTGTTGTAACGAAAATATGCTAGGTCAAAAAACATCCAAGTAGATTGTAGGTCGTGAGGCGTGATTGCGTATTATTGAGATTATTGGCAAAAAAATATTTAATTTTATAGATTTATTGCTTATGCTTATTAATATAAACGAGAAAAGAGACAGTTGTGGGTTCGATTCTCACTCGGGAATTGTGTTATTTAATATTTTCTTTTTTTTTTGGCAAAATGCGGCAAAGGTCCTCCAGTCACCACGCATTATCTCGCATTCAACAGAAAATGGAGAATGGATGTCCCAATATCTAAATACGATCTATCTACCCTGCTATTTGCGGGATTAAGCGTGACGCTTAAAAAAAAATCAAAGATAAATAAGAGAACATCTTGTGATAATTGAAGCGTTGTGAAGAGGAAAACCTCTTTAACTAATCATGAATGAACGATTCCTGAATGCATTATGCATACAAAGGCGTATGAGGATGACGTCCCCGGAGCACTCTCTGTCTGCTTAATGAATAAATCATGTCACGAAGCCTCTCTCTGCTCTTATAGAGCAAACCAATTAACAGATTAAAAATATATATTTATACTGTAGCTTATTAAGATCGTATTGCAAATAGGTATATTTGTTCAATTGAATGCGTTGGTTTAAGTTTTTTCTTTCATGTTTCTATTGAATTGGTTTTCTTTTTTAAGAAAATTTTATAAAATCTTATACATTAAGACCACTCGTCGCGCAGCCGAGTGTATAACATTAAATGCAACAGGTTGCAGGATCGATTCCCATATACTCGAGGAAATTAAATATTTTATTTTTTCATTGCTTCGCTGCGGTGTCGAGGCAAAACGCGGCGTTGAGTACCGCCATTTAGTATGCCTGCAGAATTCGGCGAAAAGTGAGGAGCGGAGTGTCTTAACACTAGACTTACTTACTAATTTCACACTTTTTTTTATTTTATTCGTACCTCCTTCGAGATTATACTGTGATGTTTGAGATGCTCTGGTGACAAACGAATTTTCTTTACCCTCTATATTTAGACTTTGCGCTCGAAATAATCCAACGACGTGTTTAGTCTAACTACTTTAAGTATTTAACGCGTCAAATCAATTGCAAGATTAGAATTAACTTTGACGACGCTATTTCCCAATATTTGATTATTTTAGTATGGGTGAAAATTGCCTTTTTTAAATCTTTCTTTAACTTAAATTTAATTTTATTTAACTCTCGCGCCTTTATATCATCTACAACGTATTTGGCAGCTTAAACTATATTTCGTTATCTAGGTTTCTTATTAGGTTTCTAGTATATTAATATCACAATTTAAACAAAACATATAACTATATAGACTTACGTTTTGTCTAGCATATACCATGGAAGGCAAAAATGACATAGTGTTAGGGACACTCCGTCCTCTCGAAATGATAATGATTTAAATATAAACATATTATTTCATTCTATTCTATTATAAATACGCCATTTTTGTCCATTTAGGTATTAGACGCGATGTTCGAGAAGCGTTCCGAGCCCGGCGAGTACGTGATCCGCCAGGGCGACGACGGCGACAACTTCTACGTCATCGAGAACGGTGTGTTCGATGTCCTCGTCAACGGTGATGATGGTGTGGAAAAGGTACGTTTTACAGCCTATTTTTGTATTTGCGTAACTCAACGCCGCGCTGTGCCTTGTGGTACTAGAGCGAGGAAATGGAAATATTGAATAGTTTGTTTCTCCCAATGGGAATCGAACTCGCAACCGTTGTTTACAGTCACAGCGCCACGAAGGCCTGCAGCCTTATTTGTATTCAATTGTTACAGCTTTATTTATATGCAAGTGTTATTTATATTAATGTCTTGTATTGAATAGACAATCCAGTCGTATAAAGTAGGGCAAGGTTAAGTAGGGTTTCTATTTTCCTACCTTTTTGGACTATAAGTGTGTGGAGGATTTTGAAGTTGTCTGTCCGTCTGTTGACATATTATGTTACTTATATATAAGTAATTGATAATATCATTAATGTATTTCGTCTTTTAAAAATTTTATATTAGCATATTTATTGATAATGTTAATTAGCTTTTGCACTGGTCTTCCCTTTGCTAATTGCTAAATCGATATAGTTATTTAAATTAAAAGATTAAATACGTGTTTGGGAAATGTATATTCAAAATTAAAACATGATTTTTATCTTAAATATTTATTAACTATGCCCTAATCAGTTCACAAGTAATTGTGCCAAACTATACTAAAGTCTATTCGTGTTTTGAATGTTATCTATACTGAGAATGTTATAAACCTGGAAGTTTGTTTAGTTGAAAGCTCTAATCTCAAGAACTACTGATTCGAATTGAAGGATTCTGTTTGTATTCAATAATTCAATAGTTCTTCTATAAAATAAGTGTAATGTAACTCAATGTATTTGCGTGTCATAAAATCCATCAGCCTTTCGAAGACCACTGCTGGACATAAACCTTCTCTAATGGTCGCCAGTTGGGCGGATCCTTCATTCTGCGCCCTTTCCCGCTATCTTCTTTAGGTCGTCAGTCAATCTTGTTGAAGGGTGGCCAGTGGCGGCCATTCAAGGACCTTTCTTCCCTATCGATTGCCGTTCCCCTTAACAATATGCCATGTCCATCGCCACTTCAGCTTGCAGATTTTGAGAAGTATGTCGGTAACCTTCGCACGTCTATGGATTTCATCGTTTCTAATACATAGAAATTAAGAAGAAAAAACCCACCAGTGCGTAAATAACTCTTTATCACTTCCACCAGAAACGAAGCCGTGGTACAAAGCTAGTAGCACAATGTTTGCGTAAATTTTCGCCTGTATTAAACCTGTCAAGATCCTAATCCGAACAGCCAAACTCACATCAACGAGTTTAACGGCCACGTAAATAGACGTAACAATTCTCGTTTACGAAATTGTGTCGGACTTAACCCATTTAGACCCATAGCCAAACTAGCAGTAAATCAAAGGTTTTTTCGGTAATAATTGATAGATATCGATGTAAGAAAATAAAAAACGTAAAAAAAAATTTAATTTTTTTTTATTTAAATATTAAAAAAATGCCGTCCTTAAATGGGGCCAATGGGCACATATAGTATCTAAATTTTCGAAACTATTTTTGCTACACGAAATGTTTTATAACACTTTTTACACTATCAACGCGTTTTTTTATGGCACATTGCACGTCTCAGTTGCTAGCAAAATTTTTGGGAGTAGTGGTCTACCCCGTGGTGCTGCAGACTTGGTACTGCAGAAGCTGCTGGTCGCATAAATACGTTGATGTTTTCGTCTCTTAAATCGTGACGAGCGATGTAACGAAAAAATCAAGCTAATCTATCCTGTTTATATTAGTTAGCAAGTGCAGGTGCCGCGAATTTGCAACAGCAAGATCCTATGTATGTGTGGATACAACCCACCACCATTTTTTGCCACGTACAGCAGTGCTATATAGGTTAAAAGATTGATCAGCCTGATCAACCCCTCCCATACCACACTGTAAAACCTTCGCACTAATAAAATTTAGTTAACTTGGTAAAAGCAGTAATCAAAATCGGCTCGGTTTTTCTTTTCATATCCTTTACTGCTAAGTTTCATCTTTTAACAATTCTTAAATTTCTCAAGACGACCTTGTATATTAGTCGTAGTTGGATCACTTTTACACCAACGGGGTTGCTCAAGATTACGGTTCCTCTACGTCTCTTAGCAAAAGGTTGATAAATCCTTCTATTAGTAAGCAGGCAGATTAGCAGTGCTTTGTATATCTACATCTTCTTCTTCGTCGATTACCACACGTGGTTTTAGAGGCAGCGCAACTAAATATACCTCTCCGAAGTCTTTTTCTTTAATAATTACAACTGCGATTGCTTCTCGAAGACCCTTATATTCATTGCGACCGCTAAATATCCTAAGAGTCA
The DNA here is from genome assembly GCA_016802625.1 of Heliconius numata. Lineage (NCBI taxonomy): Eukaryota > Metazoa > Arthropoda > Insecta > Lepidoptera > Nymphalidae > Heliconius > Heliconius numata. The sequence goes on from JAEBDU010013263.1 coordinate 79,257, forward strand.
TTATGAACTTTGGATGGACATGCATATAAAAACATAAAAATTGACCTCTGATGTGCCCATTGGCCCCAATTGGGGACAGCATCGTAAAAGTTGAATTTGTCCTATTACGACTCTTCTTTTCTAATCAAATGTAATTATATTACATAGAATACTAAGTACTTAAGTATGTTTTGTACCAAAACAAATGTATTTAGAAGAAAAATTTAAAAATAAATATACTTACATTTTGCCTTCACAGATTTCGTGAAACAGCTTTACAAAAGGCACGAAATGAACGATTGTAAAAAATTTTTAATTGGATTTTACGGCTACAACATAAGGATATACTACTTATCTTTACAATTCTAGACATAAACTGTATAAAAATAAAAATATAAAAAAAACAAGGGTACTATTGTAGGTGTACCCATTTGGGCACGGCGGGTCTATATGGGTTAATAGTCTATGGGCGTCGCGTTGTGTCTTCACTTGAGACCGGCTCTTATGTTATATGCTATAATATGGTTGTTATCTTCATCATCACGTTAGCCTTTCGACGTCCCTGTTGGATATGGACCTCCCCCAAAGATCTCCACGATATTGAGAGTATAATATGAAAATTATACTCTTGTTTAATTGCGAGCTGTCGAATTTGATATGAAAAATATTTTTTTTTGAAAGTATGGAAACTGTATGTTAATAAATCTTAAAATATGATTAAAATATTATATAATTAAGCCAAATTGGTTTGAAGAACTTGGTTATTCTATACTAATAGCGCTTTGCCTCGTTATTAGAGAGAGGAAAGTGAAAATATGAAATATTTCATTCTCCCGAGTGGGAATTGAACCCACAACCGCGGCGATTACAGTCAAACGCTTGTGCCCCTGCGTCTTGACCGCCGTTTTCATAATTGTAATAATAATAAAAATATTTTCAACAAGTTATATAGTCTTTTATAGATTAAAGCCATTGCTCTGTCTGCCCTATTACAAGGAAAAATAACCAGAAAAATCATAAGGGCCAAATTATAAAAACATCTTGATATCTACAGCCTTACGAGTGTCGAGGGCCCTCGATACTAACCTGAATTTGTAAGACGTACCTACTATGGAATTAATCAAATATATTTTTTTGTCCATTTTCGTAGAAAACCTACATCTAGATAACGCTGTACAATTCAAACATTGGAATTATGATTGAGAAATGGAAATATCCTAAAGCCTAATTAATAGTTTTTTTTTGGTCATGTCATAAAAGTAGAAAAATATGCAAAACAAAATAACCAAAAAAAAATGTGCAATTTTGACTTGAAAAAAGCCCATTCAAATGGTTGAGCTCATGAGAAGATACAGGCAAAGAAACTCATGGCCACTCTGAGTCTCGCGCGTATCTCGCGTATTGCAGAAAAGACAGAAAACTTGGGGAGCTAGTGTTAAGACACTCCGTTCCCATTAAGACGCTTCCGTACCACTCCAGTCGTACCGCAGGGGCACAAACGTGAGACTTTAAATACGACAGGTAGTGCGTCCGTTTTCCACTCGTGGAAATGAAGTAAAATATGCCTCAAGCAATGCCTCAAGAATTCGGCGGAAAGTGGGGAACAAAAGGGAAAAAAAGAAACACCCTCTATTTTTTTCATTCTTTTCGTGTATTTAATAAAAACCCACAAAGTATTTTTAATATGCCTCTTCCGAAATTTAATATAACAATTTAAAAAAATGGTAGTTAGTGATTCTTAATACTCTGTCTAAGAATATAAATATGTGGAAATAAGATCATTTTAACTTCATGCATAGTAGCTAACTTTGTATTTTTTGAAAGTAATAAAATACTAAGTTTTATATTATAAGGGGCACTGCTGAGTTTTTTGCCGGTTCTACTCAGGAGCACTGCCTTCCTCGCCGGTTGCTTTATGTTCATTTAAATATTTAATGGTACTTGAAAAGTCTTAAAGATTATTTTGAAATTGGATTTTGAATACTTACACTGGTACTATAGATGAGTGAAGATTAAGATTATCATTATTCTATTGCAATCTCAATTCGTACTACATTCCATACGAGGTTTGGGCTCAAGCCAACTATCTTACGAATACCCCTCCATATTTTTCCTTGGGATAATAATTGCTTAAGAAATTTGTAGGTTTGATTAATTTTCCTGTTGACCTCTTATGGTGCTAAATAATTCACGAACGTCCCATAGAAAGATTAAGCCGAACGAACTGACTAATCCCCATGTACAACATTTCCCATGAGGTTTCAGTTTGGGCCCGAGAAGCCGCCGAGAGGTCCAAGGTCTAGAAGCCGCCGGGAAATACCCGGCGGCTTCTAGACCTTGGACTCAATTATCTACTTTATATTTCTTTTTTCTTGTGCAACTTAAATTTGAATTCTTATTAATAAAATAATTCTCATCTACACTTACAAAGACTTTGATTCCTTTGGCAAACTTCAAGTCTCCACCATATTTTTCCACTACATGAAGTGTTCATGATGGTTTCACTGGGTTGTTATTAACTTGGTCCATTACCATAGGTGGTCCACACGTACACGGGCTCGGGCTCCTTCGGCGAGCTGGCCCTCATGTACAACATGCCGCGTGCGGCGTCGGTGCGCGCGCAGTCGCCGGGCGCGCTGTGGGCCATGGACCGCCACACCTTCCGCCGCATCCTGCTGAAGAGCGCCTTCAAGAAGCGCAAGCTGTACGAGGAGCTGCTGGACAAGGTGCCGATGCTGAAGGCTTTGCAGGTACGTGGGGATGGTTGGGACTGGTTTTTTTATAGGATGGTATCTAAGGTATATACGTGTGGTTTATGATTTTTACTCAAGAGAAAGAGTTATATTCATTTTTCGTTCTGGTAACAAGACAAGTTACGTGGTTCCGCCATAATGTCTCGAAAATTGGGCCTAAAATGGGAAATGATGTGTCTTAACACTATGTTCCCTGTGCATACTCCCACTATATACGAGATACAACGTTAAACTAAATTTACGCAATGAATTGAAATATTGATTTGGTTGTTTCAAACTCTCTATTGCTTTAGATTTAGAGCAATAAGTACAAATTAAATGAATATCTGATATTATTCTTTATCATTCAATCAACATTTTTTTATATAAATATATGTAACTTTAATTCTTTAACTGAGATAATATTGATTGAGACCCAAGAGATGAGAGGGCTCTGCGTCTGTACGCGACATATACTAAGGATGTCAATTATGAACGATGCGATGGACGCGGCCGTTCCGTTATCAAAGAACTTTGCGTTTTATTATTATTATTATTATATAATATGAATGTAGGATGAACAAACAAATCAGTCCATTTTATATTTTTTTATTTATCTTTTTAGGCATACTTTAATTATTTATAATTACAATTTAATGCTAAACTTTCTACGAACGCGATAAATTGAGGATTCGTTCCCCATTCGAGGAAATTTCATATTTTAATTTCTTCGCTCTGGCATCGAGGCAAAACGCGGCGTTGAGTACCGCTACTCAACACGCAACACCTCTAGAATTCGATGAAAAATGAGGAACTTATTCTTACTTACTGTGTTGAAATTCACTAAAAATGTTAAAATAAATTTAAATTTTATTAGTCCATATAATATTTAAGTAAACACTCGAACTATTTAGATATTTGAGCTATTTATTTCTGACGTCATACCTTGCCATCTGTCGCTAACGTCACAGCCCACGTTTGATATAAATAAATAATACTAGTTAAATAAAACAAGAAAATGAAGTAAAAATTTAACGGTAATTATAATTAGTAATATTGCCGAGATATATAGGTATATTGAAAAACTGTTTTGAAGGCTTGAGAAATTAGGGGAAATAAATTATTTAATATTTTCATTTCCCGGTTCTCGTGATAAGATAAAGCGCGGCGTTGAGCTCTGACGTTTAACACTAGCCTAGCCTGCTTATTGAAGTGTTAAGCTGAAAAATTCTACTAAATCACTACATACAATTTCGCTTAAACAAATACACATGAAAGTCGTAATTATCCGCCAAATATTTTAAACGACTGCCAATGTCACATCCGTCGTGCTCGTGACATTAGTATGAAGTTTTAGAACATTTCTAAATAGCTCGAATAAACTAAACTAGTCGATTGAAAGTCGAAGCTTCTCGCTAATGTATGTCTATGTAAAAATACCAAATGCCAAATTGGCATTGACACAAATCTCACAAATTAATTCTCAAAATTTCTATCTCTAACATGTTATATGAACATGTTGGATGCGAGAAGCCCAAGACAGGGTTGGTTGACGCTTGATGAAAAAAGGCTGATGAAAAAAATCTGTTATAAGCTTATAACTTAAAAGTACATCGTTTATATTACAAATGTGTATTTAAATGTTCATTCTAGACTCGTTTCGTTTAGTAAATATATTTTTATTATCCGATAACCTATTAAAATTAAGAAAATTAATGTTTATTTCTCAAATCCGGCGGTTTAAATTTTTATTTCTAAATGAATTGCTTCCTGAAAAGATTCCAACGACGCGACGTTCCAAGCAACGTAACTTTTCACACGTGAACGAGTTTTTAGTTCATACTTCCGAAAATACGCATGACCAGTTTTTAAACTACTTAACATCAATCAATATACGAATATTGCGTAAATACCTAACGCTAGTGTAATACTAACGTAATATCTAAATCCATAGTTTTAAAAAAAATATATATAATAGATATTGCAAGTTATTGCAGAATTTTACTGAAAAAAATTAATTTTATTGGTGTTTAATAGTGATATTACCATAATATTGAAAATTAAATTAAATTGAATCAACTAAAATACGCGAATAAAAAAGAAAAATTTAAAACTAATCAGAAAATAATAAATCAGTTTTAAATATAAAAAAAAAGTTTTTAAATATCTTTTAATACATTGTACAGAATAATTATATACTGCTGCCTTTTTGGCACAACTTTAAAGATAAGCTAATTTACGAAGATTCCAATGAATGTATCCACATTTTCTTATTCATTATGTCGAGGTAATTATTAAAGATTTATTTTCATTACTAATTTAATTTATTTCATTGAAACTCTTTTTTTATGTTTCTCAATGTGTATGACGTGTGTAATATATTTGAGACCTGTCGTGGTTATGCATGTGACTGTAAGGAGGTTGTGGATTCGATTCTCACTCGAGGTATTGAAATATTGAATATTTTTATTTCTTTGCTCTGCAAGCTGTGTTTGCAGAAGCTCCAGAATTCGGCGGAAAGTGAAACATGTCATAATGGGAACAGAGTGTCTTAACAATAAATTCTCAGCTTCCCTTTGTCTATCCTGCTACGTGCATGATACAGCTTCAAGCTACAAAAAAAACATATATATATACTAGCGGCCCGCTCGCGGTTTCACCCGCGTGAACTATGTTATTATTAATTTCTGTCTCCATGACTACGTCCTAGTGACGTCTATGCAAAAGTTGAGACTCCTAGCATTTGTAGTAACGAAGATTCATACAAACTTTCGACCCCAAAAACAACCCCTTAGAAATCGAATATGGCAAATTCCCGTCTTAGCGAGCACCTACGTTCTATAAGTAACTCGTATACAAAATTTGAGATTCCTAGCACTTGTAGTTTCTGAGATTTCGTGATGAGTGAGTGACCTTTCGATTTTATATATATAGATAAAACAAGAAAGTGCCAACAATACATTTTTTATAGAAAATACCCAATATCAATACATCATTCTTATCTAAATTACGTAAAGATCATCATAAAAAAATATACGTGTACGTACGTATAAATAAATACCAACAGCAAAAGTATTCGTATCGACTATCGAGCCGTATGCGCTATCTTGATAACACGCGGCCACCGGTGACGACATACCCTTATCAGTTATCAGCGGTTACAAAACTACGATAGATAAGCGTTATCACCTAGGCGAATTCAATTCTGATTTGAGACAAGCCCGGCTCATTTAATATAATAGTGGATGTTAAGGCACTCACCTATTGCTCTTAGGTTTTTGTTTGTTATTCATGAACCTAGCTGTTTTTTATTCAAGGTCGTGTAGAGAAATTTGCAATACGGGAGTAGGCGAATGTAGGCGTTTTTTTATATAATAATCTGATATTTTCCTATCGTTTTTACTTTATTTGCCTATGCTACCATATGTGTAAGTAGGTACTAGTTCGATTCCTGTGTAGAGTAAATAATTAAACGGGCTCACTAAGTCTTGTAATATTTAAGTTATTTATTATAGTCAGTCCAATAAGGCCAGTCCTGGCGCAGCGGGTACGAGAGTGTGGGTTTGGTTCCCACTTGAGGAAATAAAATAGATATATATTTTCATTTCTTTATTCCTTAGAAACGAGGCAAAGCGTGGTATTGACTATTGAGTTTCGCCTCTCAAAATAACACGTCAATGCCTCTAGAATCTCGGCGGAAGGTGGAAACGGGAATGTCTTAACACTAGGTTCCCAGGTTCCCTCTACCTACTCTGCTATCTGCGGGATACAGCGTGAAGCGTTCTAAAGTTTTTTTTGTATGCAATAATCGCAACGGGTCATTGTGTTTTCTTAATTTATCTCATAACTTCTTACACCATGTGATGCAAAGTTAATCTTACACTAGAATGCACGTGATAGTATCCTATGTAAGATTAAAGTATACAAGAGCCGAGAGTTTATTAATAGTCTCTCTATGAACGTCGATGGGGAAATGAAATAAAAAAAAAATGGGAACCCTAGTGGGTTAAAAATCAATAAATCTAGCTATAAATATAATTTTATTGTATAGAAGGTAGGTGCGCTCGCCTCGTAAAATTTTGCTATCATATTATTTCAGCATTTTAATTCTTATTCTTACGTTTGCTATTGCTATTAAAATAGACGGATAAATTAATTAGGCCGTAAGTGTGGCAGTTGTGGGTTCTGTTCCCACTCGAGGGTATGAATTGGTTTTATTACCTCGCTCTGGTAGGAATAATTGTGGCGTTGAGTTCCGCTACTCAACGCCCAATGTCTTGAAAATTAGGAGCACTTGAGACATGGGCAACGGAATTTACACTATGTTTATGGACAATGCCCAGTTCAAAAATTCCTCTAGAATTAAAACAACGTTATCGTAATTAATATCTAAATAATGTTCTAACATTTTAATAATTAAATGCTATTTTTAAATTTTGGCGTTTGACGTCATTGTGGAACAACTTTTTTATAAGTTTATTGTTTTTACAGCCAAATTACAATGTACCTACTTACCGAATAAACTACAAAGGAAATAAAATCATCGTAAAGTTTAAGTAGTTGGTTTTTTTTAGGTATAGTGTTATTATTACTTAAATATGCTATTATATTTATAATATCGCGGAAATTAAATATTTTATATTTCAATTTTGGTAACAAGACAACGCAGCGTTGAGTTCCACCACTGAATACGCAATGCCTCGAGAATTCGGTGGACAATGTCGAGCGTAGTGTCTTAACATTAAGTACTCTCTGCCTATGATGTGGGGGGAAACAGCATGAAGCTACAATAAAAAAGATATAAAAAGAACATAATTAAAATGAGATTTTATACACAATTTCACAGTAGGTCTTTTCGGTAAACTCTAAACCCATCAAAGTTAATTTATTTAGACTTAACGACTTCACAGGCTGCCTTATCTTCCTTACTTATATATTTGTTCTCAGAAAATATTAAATTCATCTCGCTCCAAGTGTTCTCGCGTTGTCTCTAAATTGTTATAAATGACCAGATTTTAAGTGTCGTAATGGTTGGAACCTTGAGAACCAGCTGCTCGTGATGTTAGTTAGTACCTGCCTGCTTCTAAGAACGCAAATACTAAATTATAATATACGAAATATGTGTACTATGAGATAACGATCTTTACACCTAATGAGTATATTTCTTATGGGTGTTTAAACGTGGTTAATACATTTGTATGGATTATAAGGAAATCCTTTTTAATTTTTTTTTAATTTCACGCTGTATTCCGCATGTAGGCAGAGGAGAGCGTAGTGTTAAGACATTTAGCTCACCAGTTTCCGTCGAATTCTGGAGGCATTATGGTGGTACTCAACGCCGCGCTGTGCCTCGTTACCACAGCGAAGAAATGACTATTAAATGTTTTGTTTTTCGAATACTTACTAGGTATTTTTCACTAATTTCCCCCACCCCACCCCGGAAAACAGTGTTTGGATCAAACTCTCTTGTTCCTAGACTTTGCAAGTTGGTTAATGAGTACAGTGACCTATTTGACATTAATACTGATTCAACTAGCAAGATTCGATTAATATTGAACACCAAAAATCAAACACGCTAAAAATATATTAAATTTAACTTTTTTTTTTTTTAATTTTCTTTTTGTTTTGTGTTGTTTTCTACGCTTAGAAGTTTATTTTCGGTCTATTATAGCAAGATGTATCTACCTGTAAGTCTTTGTTACATTTAGTCTTAGTTCCATGTGTATGTATCTTTTTTGTATGTATTGATGTAAACAAATGTTGGTGGATCAATAAATAAATAAAATAAATAAATTTCTAAACTAGTGAAAAATACGCAGTAAATACGTAAGTTTGTATTGTTTCCTATTTATAAGTCAAATTGAAAACTTAGACGCCATCGAGATGCAATTAAGAAGTGCTTGAGCTTGATGGGCACTATGTTTGTAGACTCCAATACTTACGTTTATAATACGTTATATAATACGTTTTCCTTTGATTATTATTAAGGATATTTATATTGAGTAAAAAGTGAAGTCTCAAATTACTTCACCTTTTATTACGCAGCAGATTAGGAGTAAGGAAATTTTTGAGACATTCTGAACATGGGTGTAGGAATAGGGGCAATTGTGGGCAGAGTGGGTGAGTGCGTGCTCACTCCAAAATAGTGCTTTTCCCATTCAACAAATTTTACTAAGAAAAAATTAACCCTAGTTTCGGGACTTTAGAATATATCTTTAGATACTCTCATGATCCTGAATTACTTATTTTGTTTATATCACTTCTTTTGGTTATAGATAACCCTACAAAATCGTCGAAGTTGTATAAAAGATGATATGAACAATCAAACGATAAACACTCACATATCGACATTGAATGCATAATAATATCTAATAATATTAAAAATCGATACTCCTCGATAGCTACGTAAAACCAATACGTAGGTTTACGGAATGCCTACGGGTATATGCATATATGGTATAAGTTTCCGTAATTATATTAGCTGTAGCAGTATCCTACGTCGGCACGCTCGCCTGCGGTTGAATGTCAAAGTTCCGTAAGTGTAATACCTCTCTCGGGATAGACAGACAATGCTATTTGAAGTTATGTTTTCATATTATATTATATAGCATAGTTTGTATGTTTGTTTGTGTGTTATGTGATATTTTTTGGACTATGTTATATCGATTTTGTATAAATTAAATTTAACGAATCTTTAACGGTCGTCGTTGCGCAGTTGGGTAAGGTGACTTTAACGCGACGGCTGTGGGTTCGATCCCCATTCGAAGGAATGTACTGTTATTTATTAATATTTTCATTTCTTCGCCTTGGCATCAATGCAGAAAGCCCGGCGTTGAGTTCTATCATTCAACACGGCGCGTCACATTAGGTTCCCAAAGCATGAACCTGATTTATATTTAACGAACCTTTGCGTCCAAATATATAATATTTTTTTTGTAGCTTTATCCCGAATTAAGTCTATATAGAGAACCCAGTGTTAATACACTTTATTCTCTGAAATTTGAAACACTACCTGTTGATTGGTAAAACTCAAAGCCACATTTTCAACTAGGGCGCCACTCTCTTCGTGCTTCTAGCGCTTCTCACTCCTCCACAATGGACTATTTATAAATAAACATAAAAATCCTCTTAAAACATTAAAAATAGGCAAATATGCAGAACAACAATCTATTTATGTAATATCACTAACCGAGTCTCACTGAGCTATCTCTGACGTCAGCGCAATGACAGATGACGAGGCCGAACTGTGTCGTCATTGGCGTCAACATAAATAATATTTAGAGAAAAATGTCGTTAAATCGGTAAAATATCGGTTTCTTCGCTTGTGTCAAAAGAAAGGGCGGCTTTAAGTTCCACCACTCAACACGCATTTCTCCAAAGTTCAGCTGAAAGTGGAGAACGGAATATCTTAACACTAGGTTCCGTCTGCCTACCCTAGTGTATGCGGGAAACAGCGTGAAGCTGTTTGATGATTGGATATAAAAAAATTATATGTTAGTGATATATTTTTCTTGGCTGTTCGTTCGTAAATTATAATAAATGTGTTTCAGTGATATTTCACATTAGTTGGTCGAATATTAAAATACATAAATAAACTCTAGTCACGTGTAAACTGTAAATATATTCTATTACGTAATATTTCATTTATTAGAGGTACATATATGTTAATTGAAGTGTATTATATAATTGTATATACGGTGAGGCCAGCCGTGGCCCAGGGACACAAGGGTGCGACTATAAACGCGACAAGTGGTGGGTTCGATTCCCACTCGAGGAAGTGAAATAAGTATTTAACATTTTAATTTCCTCGCTCTGGTAAAACGAGACGTTGAATTCCGCTACTCAACACGCAATGGTTCTAGAATTTGACGGAAAATGGAGAACTGAAGTGTCTTAATGGAAACAGAACGTCTTAACACTAAGTTCTCAGGTTCCCTCTGCCTACCCTGACATGTGCTATGCGTGAAGCAAAAAAATGTAATTTAGTATATCGCAATTGCATATATTCCTCATTGGAGGAAGTTATTACGTCATAATTATATAATTTACCATAAAAAGAAACTTTAAAGATAATAATTTCCTACAAATCATACGATTTATCATCATTATCAATTATATCTGCTGAATGTGGGTAATACCTAATTAAAGAATTAGATGAGTAAAAAAAAAACTTCTTAAAATACTCCTAAATAATAAAAAAAACTTAATTATCAGTTTCAGTGGTCTTAGATTTCCAAAACTTACAACATTCCGGCTGCCAAAGCTATTCGTGCGGGTGCCAAGTGTTTAATAGCTGTATTGTTATTTTAGCACATTAAAAATTATGGTAATTTATATTAGTATGTAGAGACCAGTGTGTATGTGAACGCAACAGGTTGTGGGTTCGATTCCCGCTCGAGGAAATAAAATATTCAATATTTTCATTTCTTCGCTCTGGTGTCGAGGGAAAGGCTTTGAGTTCCACCTCTCAACATGCAATGCTTCCAGAATTTGGCGGAAAATGGTGAATGGAATGTCTTAACGGTTCCTTCTGCGTATCCTGTTGTGTGCGGGACACAGTGGAAAGCTAAAAAATATCCCACACACATAGTAACTTAGTGTTAAGACACTCCGTTTTTTTTCTCTAAAATAGTTTTTAGTATATATCAGTATATAAATAATAGTCTGAGTAATGCCAGTCATGTGTTCTTGTCACCTCGACATATGTATGTTATAATTATATTACAGCCGATGTTTTACCATAACAACGTAATTTAGTTTTGCACGATCTTCTTACAATATATAACTAATTTTTTCGCTTTGAGGTTCTTAAGAGATATCTGTCGTCTAGAGTCTTTGATATATTAAAAGTTGAAAGACGTATATATGAAACTGAGCTGGACGGTTCTAGGTACAAATCCTGCTCGGGTAAACGTTTTCCTATTCTAGTTAAAGTTTTAAACTAAATTCAGCACTAGTGTTGATTCACTATTATGTAATATGTAGACGGGTGATTTTTAGGAAACGGAATAATTTTACATTTTTCTCTGCTTTCTTTACAAAACTATGGAAGATATCTAATTATAATATCTACATATAATATAACGAACATTTTCTTTTAGTTTTGTGCCAAGATTTTTTGTTGAAATCACGATTAAAACTCGCTTAAATTATTTTTAATTTCATCATCAAAATATACGTTGTTTATTATCCTTTTTCAATAAAAAACTAAACAATTTATTTGGAGTTTTTTTTAATTGAATACTTTATTTCAATCATCAACAGGAAGGCTGTCGGCCTAATGGTCGGCTTGACCTCTAATTTAAACATTTGCATATACCCAAGGGTAACCTACAAACACTGATGAATGCATTTGATCGATGCTTACATCCTATATACATTTTACCTGTTACTATAGAATTCATAGATATTGGTTTCCTGTTATATAAGGAAGTACGATTGTTTGAAATAATACTAGTATCCTATTAATATTATAAATGTGAAAGTTAGTGTCGATGGATATTTGTCCGACTTTCACGCAAAAACTACTGATCTCACTCATACAATTTATGTACGGATTTTGTATAATTTGGTTATAATTTAAAATTAAGTTTCAGCGGGCGGATAAAGCGTGGCGTTAAGTTCCGCCACTCAATTACACAATATCACTTAAATGATCTAGTCTTTAAACTATTCTCCATATTTTGCTAGCTATAAATACATAATATATAAAATTATAACTAACAGCCCTACGAGCGTGCGAACCTCGCCGACGCGCTCCTGCCCCGCACCCTCATCGAAGGGGAGCTGATCATCCGCCAGGGTGACTCCGCGGACGGCATGTACTTCGTCGAAGATGGATCTGTCAGCATCCGTATTGCAAGAGATGATGGCAATGAACATGAGATTAAACGTCTTGGTGAGTTTTGATGGTTGTTTAAATTATTTGTAGCCTTTTATAGTATATACATATATACTATAAAAGGCTACATAGCCTTTATAGTATAGACGTATATACTATAAAAGGCTACAAATAATTAAAGTGATATAATATTTAAATTAATGATACAGTATGTTCATTATTTGATTGGTAAGAAATAAATGATTAGTTTAAAATCAGGACATATTAGAATTGACAATATAGTAGAATATTATCTTATTTTATTAACAAACTAATAAAATATATTCATATTATTATATTAATTTCAAAAGTACTGTATTCTTTACATGAGAACTTACTAAAGTGCTCTATAAAATTAACTACTATTAGTTTATAGCCATTTTAGGTTACAAAATAAATCTTACCAACACTAAATCAAAAAGTTATTCTTTTGCCTCGAAATCAAATTTAGAAAAAATAAAAATGACAAATATACATATTAATCTCTTAAAATCTTTGCAGGTAAAGGAGGGTACTTTGGCGAGCTGGCTCTGGTCACCCACAAGCCGCGTGCCGCCTCCGCGTACGCCGTTGGACCTACTAAAGTTGCTTGTGAGTTTACTTTTTTATACTTTATTCTTAAAAGGTTTTAGATTAGTATTTAGTATATTAATTCTAGGAGAGATTTATAATGAAATTTTTAATTTAATAATTAATTAATAAATATCTTCAAAATATTCGATAAATTTATATGCCTATCCTGCTACATGCGCAATTTAGCATAAAACCAAAAAAATTAAATAAAATACCCAATGACTGCATCTTCCAGTCCTCGACGTGGAAACCTTCGAGCGTCTCCTCGGGCCCTGCATGGAGATCATGAAGCGCAACATCGACGACTACGAGGAGCAGCTCGTCAAGCTGTTCGGCGACAAGAGCAACCTGACCGACGTGCGATGAACCCGCTACCCACGTCTACCTACACACTAGCCCTCCCCCCTTTAGGCATTTCTTTTTTTTTAAATAATCATCGCTATAGACACGTGGTCCGTTTACTTTTTGTTTTTCAAAATTTATGATTATATTATACGTTTGGATTTTTTTTGTTTGTATGTATATTATATAAATATATTATATTTTATTTAGCCCCCCCCTTAAAATTTAATTTCGTATACGAATTGTGTTTAAATTTTAATTTGTAACTATTTTTGTATGTTTATTTATGTTTATTGATGTGTTTATTTTAGTATGGCTATGTATTGTTCATGTTATACTTATGTTTTGAATGTAATACATACATAATACTTTGTATTTGTCATATTTTGTTCAAATTTAGGCTTTTTACAGATTAAGGTTTTTCTCAAAAACTGATTTCTAGAATTAAATTATTTTACACCATTTTTCTTTATATCCTCCATCATACTTATATGTATGTATAATATGAACAGTGCATTGCCATTCTAAAATATTAAAACTGTGCTATATTATTTTATAGCTTGTTTAATTTTAATTTTGTATTTTCTGCTATATCTTAAATCCTATATTTTAAATTACGTTATCTTAATTTATTCAATTTTATTCTTTTCAAAAATTACTTATGTATTTCAATTATAACGTCCGTGTATTCAAAATTATATGATATAGTGCTGGTTGAACATTTTTAACAAATATTTTTAGAAAATGTATAGAAAACTTGAACGTAGCGGGACTCGGACCCGCGCCTCGTAGGTAGCACTCAATTTTTTATGTTTTCTAAAAATATTTTCTCACTATTAATGTGAAATATCATTTTTAAAATAATAAACAATTAAATTATTTTATTAACTAACTACTATTATCGTAATGGCAACACTACTTAAAATTATCAACATTTTTCAGGGATTGCGCTGTTAAATTCGACTAATTATTTATTTTTTTCAAATAACAGCCTGATCTCAGATTGGGAAAATTTTATCCAATTTAAACTTTTCAAACGAATAAGTGCCATTTTATGTTATTATTTAGTTAGGATTTACTTTAAACGCAAGGGGGTGTATACAAATGAAGGCCGGATAAAACTGCATTTGTAACAATACGCTTATTTTAGATAGATGTAATGCCTTAGTAGATATGTAAATAAAGAATAATACTGGTAACTTTCATATATCTAAGTAAACAAACATATTAAGACATCACAAATGTAATTTAAACAACTATTAGGCCCGTAGTCGGGTCTGTTTGCACACGCAAAGGTTGTGGATTCGATTCCCACCAAGTGACAGTGAATCTTTTTCTTCATATTAGTCGAAAAATGGCATTTAGTATCTAAATTTTATCACTAAAAAATATTTTTAGTAGAAAAATGCAATGATATCCGGCCTTCTATCCTTTATTTTTATTAGGATACTCTGCTACCGCCATTTTGTATTGTTTCGCGGCTTTGGTCATACATAATGCACATACAAAATACACATACATTTTGTATGTAATAAATGTTTTGTGATTAGATTAAATCTTATCACGTTTTATTTATTTTATTTCATTGTTTCTATTTTTTATGTATATTTGGATTGATTATATAAATCTGTTTGTAAATGCCAAATTAATGTTTATGTGACTTGGAATTGTTGTGGGATGACGTTGATTTATTGATTTTACGGCGGTTTTTAAGTCGATTTTATTATAATCGATATTTGAAAATATCGATTTAATAACGATTTTGTATGGGACGATGCAGATTTACATTATTTGTGCTGGTGTTTAACTCGTTTTTTTTATAATCGATACTTGAAAATATCGATAAAACTGTTACACTTCAATGTGGTTTAAACATTTCTTTATACATCGATTTGAGTATCAATTATAAAAAATCTATGTGCAAATTTTTTTAGTTGCCATCAAATATATTTCTATTTATTTAATTGTTTTACTTTTATCAACTTTGAAGCATATTTAATTGAGAAAATAATGTTTGTTTGTAATGTTTTTTTTATTTACTTTTTAGAGGGTTTCTATAGTTTTGTCCTTAAATGTTACGAAACAGATCTGAGGTGTGTTGATAACAACCTAATTAGAACAACTATTCATTAAAATTATTCTGTCTAAATATGATTGACCTTTAGATTTTGACATTTAAAAAATTTAAATTTTAAATAAAAATATAAATGATAGTTTTATGACACTCTCAAATTATAATAACTATTTAGAATTTATATGAACGCATATTTTCAAGCATAATTTGCTTTTTTAATTTTTGTATGTTACCTCCATGCAATGGCTGACCCTCAGTTAAAGTCCCAGTATTATTTAATTACAGATTAAAAAAAAGAAATATATCATTTCATATTATGTAAATCCAGCCAAAGTAGGTGAATACATATTGTATGTAGCACTATATTTAAGTATATTTATATGTAGTAGTTAGATTTTTTGTCACTTCTTATTGTAATTTAAATAACTATTTAGTAGTCTAGGTGATGAATGAACACAATGTGTACAAATTGTTTCAGTTGCCATAGAAGATGTTTATTGTTTTTATTTTTGTGAGAGATGGTTTTTTTTTTTTAATTATTTTCTTTGTTACTATTTTCCCAATGGGAAACTTATTTAGTGACATATTAGGAAGTCAAGTATTAATGTACTGTCCAAGTTAAATGTTTATTTGTAAAGTTTTCAGCCTATATTATATATTCTTATTGTCATATCAATGTATTCGTCCATAGTTCTCGATGCTTGCTTGTAGTGACCAGTTTCAATGCGACAGGGTTGCGTTCCTCACAGTTTTTAACATTCCCTCGTTGCAAATGTCAAAGTTTATTTGTTTTTCTTTTCTCTTTTTTTGTTTGTTATCTATCACATTGTTTTGTATATTTCTATTCTCTATGTTTGTTGCAATAGGACGCTCATCTCAAGTGCCTGTCCTGAGCCATCTGATGAATTGTAACTCGCTAACTAGGGGCCGTCCGGGAATATCGTCACACGAATTTTATTATTTTTTTTTACTTTTCCCCCCCAGTTATTTTTGGTCTCACGAATTTCTTGTTTTAATTCTTACACTTTGAAATGACACACTTGGTTGAACCTCCCTCCCCTTTTCCCTGTAATTAGTGGATGGGCCCCTTAATATTGTTACTCTCGTGTATTAACTCACTGAACTGCCTTTTCTACGTGGACTTGTGTATAGTGGGTGTGTGTTTGTGTGTTGGGCCTGTTGGAATATTCAAATTTTTTGTCTCTAAATGCACTAAATAATTAATAATAACTTGCTTGTAACGGCAATATTTCATTTATATTCACATATATATTATTGTGTGTAAATTTTATCAAACCATGGTATCCGCAGTGACCATGTATAATAATAATCAGCCGGACTGATTATATAGAATTTTTTTAGAACAGATTTATTTATTATAAAATAAAATATACAAGTTGTACCTATTTATGCAGTGTTATGTGTAAATTCTATGCATCCTATATAATAATATGATAGTTTTTATGATGTGTGTGTATGGAATGATGGTTTTCCCTTCTATGATACATATTTATGGAAGTATTAAATATTTACTTACCGTAAGAGACGCGAAGGGGTTAAATATAACTTAATCGATTTGATTCTATGATGCGTTTGTAGTGTGTCATCTCATATGGCCATTATGTCCCGATTTCCCCCCTTAAGATTGTATGTCGTTTAGAGTATTCACTAAAATATTATATTGACATGTCTACGTTGTCTGTGGGTCCTTGGTTATGTCAGTGGTGGATAGTTTGTTGTTTGTTACTTGTATACAGGTTGTACTGGCTACTTGTTTGAGTCCCCCCTGTATACACCCGGTAGTCGTGACATATAGACGGGCGATTTTAAATTATCCCAAGTATATTTATTACTATATACTTGTTGGTTATGAAAATTAAAAGAGAAATAATATTTAGATTGTTATACATTTATTTACAATTTTTTCTCACACCGCTGCTACATGTTTTACAATCGCCCATCTCTATTGAATAGTATTGTGCAATAATTACTGTCCTGTATTCGTCGTTCACGTGGCCATCATGTGAGTGTGAAATTTAATTTATAGATTAAAATTATATATAGTGTAAGACTTAATATTTTTTCCTCTTTACACCGGTGTCGATGAGGCTATACAGCTGTCACTGTACAAGTAATGTTACTTACGTTATATCGTTTAGTCGCACAAACGTTGGTTTCGACGCAGCTCTGCAGGTCTTCCAGCGGACGCGCAGTTGTGCGCCATCGCTCCCAAATACACGTGCGGAGTTGTTCTCTAGCGAATTGATGTAAAATTGAAATTCGATACGCTTAAAGTTAGCGTTAAATTTTTATAAATCACTAGTCATCGGTGTCTAATGTAGATTTGTAACCTGACAGCACGTTGGTACAAACATTTCATATGTTTCCATGTTAGCGTAAGTCCTCTCTGTTCCCATGATGATGCATATCAGCCGGTCGCACTCCTGTACCGTACCAGTCCAGTACCAGTCGGTAATAGCCGCTTCACCCACGTCATGAGCTTACCCTGTACATTTATAAAAATTATGTATCGTAAAATGTTAGAAAACTGAATTATATTTGTTTGTAGATCTAAATCGGTGTTTGTTTTAAACCCCTCTATATTCCTTATAATTATTAAATTGTATACAAAATAGTTTGACAATGCCATATATGCAACTTTTGTATAATAATTATCAACATATACATTAAACTTTTATTAAATTCCATTTCCATTTTTAAGTAAAAAAAAAACATTTAAGAAATACATAGATGTAATTATTATTACACTAGCGGCCCGCTCGCGGTTACACCCGCGTGAACTATGTTATTATTAATTTCTGTCTCCATGACTACGTCCTAGTGACGTCTATGCAAAATTTGAGACTCCTAGCATTTATAGTAACGAAGTTTCATACAAACTTTCGATCCCAAAAACAACTCCTTAGAAGTCGAATATTGCAAATTCCCGTCTTAGCGAGCACCTACGTCTTATAAATAACTCCTATGCAAAATTTGAGACTCCTAGCACATGTAGTTTCTGTGATTTCGTGACGAGTGAGTGACCTTTCGATTTTATATATATAGATTATAAAATAAAACAAGAAAGCAAGTAATATTAATTTATTTCATACTTAATTAAATATAAAGTGTTATTTATATAGCTTCTTGTTCTCTGCTGTAAACTTGCATTATTTTTTCCATTATTTCCCAATTCTTTTCCTTCTGCAAGTCCTTTGTGAATACCTAAAAATAATAATTACATTATTTTAACTAATTACTAGTATGTTAATTATTTTACACTTCATTATTAAATTTTATTAATACACACACTGCATAGTGTCTGACAGTGAACAGGGCAATTGTGGGTTTGATTTTTCCTCAGTGTCATGAATTATTTTCATTCCTTAGTAAAAAGACAAATCACAACCTTGAGTTCTACTCAATAAGCAGTTGATTAGAAAGTGAGGAATGGAGTGTATAAACTAGGTGCCCTACAATTACCATACTTAGTGAAGCTAAATAGCTATATTAATAAATATTAATTTTATTTTTGTAATACTAAATATGCAAGAATATGTACCTAATTGAAAAACAGAGTATGTCATATAAATAGAAAACATTACTAACCGAGTACCAAGCTGCATCATCATCTAATGTTGAGGCCAAAGGTACAGACACTCCCAGCACATGTAAAGCTAGAGTTAAACAAGCCACAGCAATGTGTGGGGCTCTATAGTCCAGAATTGATGGACAGTGGTGGAAATCTTGCAGAAAGCCCATAGCAGTGCGGGCTATAGGCGCTGATCTCCACTGGGTGGGAGGAAACCATTCTTGCAGCGAGCGTAAATAGTGAAGTAAATATCTATGAGGAGATGGTGCATCTAAATTAAAGCCTAACAGACGTAAGACGAGGAGTTCAGCTTGTGCCACGGCGCCGCGACACGACCAGTACTCATCGCCTAGCTCCAAGGGTCCAGCTCCACGGTTAATGGAATTGTGAGCCACATTCACTGCATCTCTTAACCTAACAGGCTCGTCGCGAGATTTTCCAGCAGCACAGAGACAAGCTGTGCATATCACATAGCAATCATAGTCATTCTTGTCGGCTTCTTTGAAAAACTTATGATAAAATATAGCAGCTGCAGCCACAGTCGCGGGTTGCAGTCCAAGTTTGATGCCGCATTCGAATATGAAGTTTGTTGCTAAGCTGTGGCCGGGGGCGTTCCTGTAGTCCGGTAATCTACGCTCTCGCCTATTGTTTTGTAAAGCCATTACGTCGATAACGTCCTTCATTTTTATTTACTTTTTTGTTAATTCTAATATCTCCAATAAACACCAACAAACGAAATGTCAAAATTGAAGCTCACATTTTTCTAGCGTCGTACTATAGATTATGAAAAAGCACAGATTATAAAGTTTGGTAGTAAGAGCAACCCTAAATGATAGTAGTACTGGTTAGAAAAAGTGGGCGAATATAATTCACGCGGTGAATAGACATAAAAACACGAAAGCTTTTTATATTATCTTAAAATTTTCTTGTTTTTTCTTAAATTACATTTAATCTTACTACGTTAATTTGTGCCTCGGAAAAGTTGTTTTTTCTTTTTCATATTATTATTTAAGTGAGAATCTACTGTTAACACTCCTTTCCATTAAGACACTTCGGTCCTCCTCTTTCATGAATTTTTGAGACATTGCGTGTTCAATGGCGAAACTTAACGCTATGCCTTGCTTTATGAATTGAGGAAATTAAAATAATAAGTGGGTTTATAGCAGTTATTCCCGAGTGGGCATTTAATCCACAATCGTCGCATTTAGTCACACTCAATGTGATTAACCAAAACCAAGTTTATTGCATTTGAAAATATAATTATGATTTATATTTATGGATTCTAATGAAAATAGTTGCAAATGTGCATTTTTATAATATTTACTAATCTAACCCATCCTTTCCTTAAGTATTTTTTAATCCTAATCACATTTTTACATTTCAAATTTAATCATGTAAAAAATAAAAGGTAAGTATGCTCTTAAATAAATTATTTTCTTTAAATTAAATAAAAATAGACTAGCCAAGAAGTGCTTTTTAAATTAAAATAATATATATTTTAAAGGATTGTATTGTGTGATTGAGCATAGAATGTACTCTGTGATATAATAAAAGTTTTAGGTAGTTTTGAAGTAATATATTAAATTTTAATATTATATAAAAAAAAATTAAGACAATTTGTTTCTTCGTATTTGTTACCATTATATAGATTTAACATAAAATTTACAATTTTTTTAAAATAAATTGGAAGTTATTGTGTCACTTAGATAAACCCGCATAATTGAAATTGATATTAATGCAAAATTTCTGGGAAATCTTTACACATTCCCCACAAATAATAAATTATCCGAAAAAAACATGTTTCAGTCTATAATATTTACTTTTAATGTCCACATTATTTACTTTCACATCAAAATTGTAGAAATTCTAATGTTTAATACTATGATTATTTAAAACATTGGATTTTTTAAAGTTATACAAAGGGAGCTAGGGAAAAAAGGTATGAAATAAAACAAACATTATTATTTGAACATAAAAATTAGAATATAATCATTTTCAGTAATTATTTAAAATTATACACTTAAAGTACATTTATAGTAAATTCAATAAAAAATACCAGTGCAGACGAGATACAAAAAAGAGAAAAATATTGTTTAATTACATCGTTGGTTAAATATTGCGCTTCAGTAAATGCATTACAAAAAACATATTTGAACTTAAAGAAATAAAACGAGAGTTACACGAGTCACTCGATATAGAAAAATAAAGATAAGATTGAATCACATTCAAAAATTACCCACTAGTGACTAAAAACGTTACCTTCATAATCGCTAGCTCTGGTGCGCTGCGTGTGCGTCACGTCACGACACTGTCACGTCGCGTCACGCGCGACACGTCACGTGCCGCGTCACGACGCCAGTGCCGCTGTCACGTCGCCGTCGAAGTGAACGTGATTCGAGCGAACGACCAATGGCGGCAGTGTACAAAATTTACATCCCCATCCACTCGAAACATTAAAGCGACACGTTGCTTGCAAACAAAACGGCTGCGGGGCACGACGGGGGTCGCGGGCGTCGACTGGGGGTCGACTGGGGGTCGACGGGGGCCGACTGGGGGTCGGTCTCGAATGTGAACGGCGCTAATACACAATTAGTTCTGCTTTACATACACATATTGTTACATAACAGTAAAAAACCTACCCAGCAACAAGCCGACGCGGCCGCGTCACAGTAGGCGTTATTACAATTATTATTATTTTTTTCCATTTAATTAAAACACTTTTTACATACTCATACGAACGCAAAAACGAAAACGAATCACCTAACTATGATAATAGTAAAGGTTACCGTCTAATCGCGTTATTAATAATTAATGTTTATTGATACAGTTACTGTACTAACGCTTAAAAGTAAGGGATTTTTTATTTATTTTTAGTATTAATAATAATAAATTATGTTATATAGTTTATATATGTATAATGTCGATTACGCCAACTCGCGAGTGTGTATACAACTTTATATACTCACATATCTTACGCGGGGGTAGTGTGTACCGCCCCTAACTATCAAATAACCGAGAGAGTTACATTTAATACAAATATACGCTAGATTTCAAATAAATAACTATCATCGTGTTTCACAATGCGTACAAGAGTTGATCTTATATGGCTACGTCTTAAGGTTACTGTAAAAAGTGACATAGAAAATATATGAACACAAAAAACCTATATAAAAAAACCGACATTAGTTTTGTAAACGATGTAAAGAAATAATTAATCTCTTGTAGGAATAATATTAATTATATTAAAAAAAGTTTGTGCGGTCGCTCGGAGACGCTGGGAACTGATCACTTAACACGAAGTGGATACGAATACAGATTTGTGCATTAAAAAGTTTATAAAAAAATAATGTTTTCATACTAATAGATAGATATAGTGTCACACATATCTAATAGTGGAATGATATCATGTAGCAGTATAAGTAGGCCTGTTTCAACACTAAATATTGAATATTGGTTCCTTCTGCGTTGGTCCGTAAGAGAGTGAGTATATAAGCGCCAAGCGACGAACTGGAACTCGCATAGAACCTTGAACATAACAGGACTCGAACCCGCTACATTCAAACTTTTATACGTTGTCCAAAAATATTCCTCTATCCTTAGTGTGGAATAACACTTTAAAAAATGTTAAAAATATCCAGTAAGCTTAGTTCTCATAAAAAATATAAAATACGCAAACTTGTACACTATGATAAATACGAAAGGCGTCCGACGTCACGTCACGTCATGTCGCGTCACGTCACGGCGCGTGACGGGATGACGTGACAGACGGGAGCGGACGCGAGTTAAATGCAGCGATTTCCGAACATTGTGACACGAATCTCTTAGAACCTAAATACTAGTGATGTCCTTTTTGCGGTCCGACTGATGGATACTCCAAAGAAATACATACCAATAAATATATATATAAAGGCATACATATTTAATAATATAGTAGTAGTAGAGGTAAAAAAAAATGCGAATACAAGTTTGTCCATCATACGAAGACATGCATGGATGAAGGTGATATGTCGCTTAAATATAAAAAAAATTAAATTCCCACAAAATTTACTACAAAAAAAAACACCAAATTTCTTTGCAAAGAAAAAAAAAAGTTACATAATTCCCCTATTGTGTTAACCGACAACAATTTAATCATGATTGTATTACAACAATACGACCCAATCGAGTCAACAACAACAGCGACACATCCCCAACACCCAAACCGGACACCACAGCGACTGTGGTCAGTGGTAGCGGTGGTAGTGGTAGTGGTGGTCTAGTACAATCCGCAACCACGCAGATTGTTGGCGATGATGACGTCGGTGACGGCGTCGAACACGAACTGTATGTTGTTGGTGTCGGTGGCGCACGTCATGTGGCAGTATATCTCCTTTGTCGTGGACTTGTTCTTCGCTTCGAACTGCGCTTGGATGTAGGCGGCCGCCTCACCGTATTCTTGGGCGCCTGGAGAGTTTTGACAAATGTTAATTACTAACTAATAATTAGAGGAATTTTATATTTTCATATATAAGTGATACACACAAACGTGTGACTGTGAATACTACAGGTTGAAAGGAGAAAAAATGGGAATGGAGTGTCTTAAAACACCTGGCTCGAAGAAAAAGCATGGCATTCTCAACATGCCAGTTGAGCACACATCACATTGCCATATCACGTTGTCACATATGAAAACCCACAAGTAGGTTGTATGTAAGAGGAGGAAATTACACAAAAAGAAAGTTCATATCTTTTTATAAATATTAATTGAAAGAAAAATACATATATATTTAAAAATACAAAAAGCCTATTATTAGAATTGATGACATTTATGATTCTTATAATATAGCATATGTCTTTATTTGATGTGTAAACTAAATAATAAATAATAATAAATAATCTTTATTTAAACACTTATTAGATACAATAATTGGTTAAGGTACTGTCCTCTTAAATAAGTTACAAAGTAACCCGTGGTAAAGAGAAACAGTGCCGTGTCCCACGGGGGGTACTAAATGAAGTGTTCCTTTATACGAATTACAAGTCTTAATGTACATATTATATTATAACCTAATTATCTCTTTAACATTATAAATATTTTGGTGAGTATATAAAAGATGTGTGTGCGTATGTGTCTGTGTGTGTGTGTATGTGTATTTGTGTTAAATGTAAGGTATGTATATGAATAAGTATGTATTATGCATGTAGTATAAGATTTTTATAATATAGTTTATAATGATATATGATGATGATGATGTCCTCCCAGACGCATCCGTCGACGGCGACACACTGTTATATTTCGACTAATTCATATTTCGACGTTCGTGAGCGCGAATGTGACTTGCAAAACCAAATTTATTTATAAAGATTCGGTCACAGATAGCGCAGTGAAGCTGCCCATTATCATTATAAGTGTAGTTATAGGAGGGCTTGGGTCGAGATTTCAGAATCTGGCGTTTGGTGTCAAGATGTTCGATGCGAGCGCGCTCAAAATTAATAATACCCGTTTTGACAGCATTTCGCCACTCCGGTCTCTGAGTAGCAAGCTCCTCCCAAGAATCGCAAGATATCCCACAGGATGTTAGGTGGCGTTTCAGAACATCTTTGTAGCGTAGAAATTGTCCTCCGGGTTTGCGCTTTCCTGAGCTAAGCTCTGAATAAAAGACTGACTTTGGCAACCTTGAGGAGTCCATACGCACAAGGTGTCCAGACCAGCGTAGTTGACACTTCGTTAGCAGACTCTCCATACCGGCAATTTTCGTCCGGCGAAGAACTTCAGAGTTAGAGATACGATCCTGCCATTTCAAACGAAGGATGGTACGGAGACACTTCATGTGAAAGACGTCAAGACGTCTGATGTCACCCTTGTAAAGACACCAGGTTTCCGAGGCATACAGAAGCAGAGGTATTATGATTGCTCTATAGACGGCAAGCTTTGTGTGAAGCTTTAGGTCGTGAGACTTCCATACTCTTTGGTTCAGTTTACCAAAAGCAGCAGCGGCTTTGGCGATTCGCGCAGATATATCAGACTCGAGACGATTGTCGTAACGAACTAGACTCCCTAAATACCGGAAGGTATTGACTTCGACTAGTTTTTTCCCACCTAAGTAGACAGCAGTTTCACTAGCAGATTTTCCCCTTACAGGCTGTTTCAGAATCTGAGTTTTTGACGCGCTGATTACAAGGCCGAATTTTCGACAGGAGTCGTCTAGGTTGTCGACGTATCTTTGCAGATTCTCCATACTGTCAGCCATAAGGCAAACATCGTCTGCATAAAGAATTTCCAGTATAGATGTCCGCTGGATTTTACGTTTTGCTCTGAAACGGGTAAGGTCAAGTACATTCTTGTCCATACGAATATTTAGCGAAACACCATCATTGCAGTTCCTAAGGGCATCCTTCATAACCGCAGCAAAGTATACAACAAATAAGGTTGGAGCCATTACACAGCCTTGTTTTAC
Organism: Heliconius numata; assembly: GCA_016802625.1. Taxonomy (NCBI): domain Eukaryota; kingdom Metazoa; phylum Arthropoda; class Insecta; order Lepidoptera; family Nymphalidae; genus Heliconius; species Heliconius numata. Next base: position 104,866 of record JAEBDU010013263.1, read on the forward strand.
TCCGCTTGTTACATTAAACTGTTCTGTAAAGTCGTTTCCGTGGCGTACGCGGGCCATCATGCCTTCATGAAATTGACGCACTAGATTTACGAACTTCGCAGGACAGCCATATTTCTCGAGTACTATCCAGAGGGCAGATCTTGGTACGCGATCAAAGGCCTTTTCCAGGTCCACAAAACACATATAGAGGTCACGGTGTTGCTCAAGGCTTTTTTCTTGTAATTGTTTGACAACAAAGATGGCATCAACCGTCCCTCGATTTGGCCTGAAACCACATTGGGTGTCGGGAAGGAAGTTTTCAGCTAGCGTACACAGGCGCTTGTTGATGATATGCGCCAGGATCTTGCCAGCCACTGAAAGCAAAGCAATTCCTCTAAATGAGCTGCAATCTGAGAGGTCCCCTTTGCCTTTGTAAAGCTTAACAATAGTAGCATCCTTCCAGTTTTGTGGAACAAGCTCATCAGCCCAAATTTGTTGAATTAGGGCAAACAGTCTAGATTTAATGTTTGGTCCTCCGTATTTGAAAACTTCTGAAGGAAGACTATCTGCACCTGGTGACTTGCTGCCTTTCAAACCAACTATCGCGGAAACAAATTCTGCAAGTGACGGTGGCTCATCCAACTCAGACGCGACAGGCAGGCTCTCAAGGGCATCGATATATTGTAGATCCACTCCTTGACTCCCGGGATTGAGCACTTCATCAAAATGCTCAGCCCAACGAAGGAGAACTTCTGCAGGATCAGTCAGCCTTTTGGTCTTATCTCGCGAGTATACTGGGGCTGTCTTCCTAGTCAGAGGTCCAAAAACGCTCTTAAGTCCCTCGAAGAATTTAGCAGTTTGGTTGGTATCTGCCAGCCACTGTAATTCTTCGGATTTTCTAATCCACCAGTTATCTTTTAATTGGCGCACTTTTATTTTAAGTTCCTGCTGCATAGATTTTCGTTGTCCAGAGTCAACAGTGCTTCTCAAAGTAGTTCTGAAGTTCTCAACAAGTTTTAGTATCTCTTCATTAGAATTATCGAACCAATCTTGGTGTTTCTTCTGCAATTTACCAATAACTCTTTGTGATACTTCATGTAGGGTCTCCGCGTACAAACGCCATTTGACATCAATGGTTGAGTCACCATCAGCACTGGACATGGCATGATCAAATTCTGCGTCAAGGAGGAGCCGAGTTTCCTCGTCGTTTATTAACTTTGTAAAAGCTAGTTTCGCTGGAGTTTTATGTTCTGCTCTGCGAGGAGGCTTGTAGTTAAGCCTCATTTTGGATCGCATGAGACGGTGATCTGTCCAACCCTGGGCGCCACGCATCGCTCTTGTGATAAGTACATCCTTCAGGTCACGCCTACGAACTATGATGTAGTCAAGAAGATGCTAATGGCCAGAGCGCGGATGCATCCAAGATGTTTTGTATTTATCAGGTAGCCTGAAGAACGTATTTGTGATACAAAGCTCAAATTCCGCACATAGAGTTAATAATGCAGTACCATTGGTGTTGCACTTTCCGATACCGTGCTTGCCCAGTACGTTTCCCCAAGCTATGTGATCTGTCCCAACACGCGCGTTGAAATCTCCGAGAAGAACAATCTTATCCTGCTGTGGTAGGCTGAATAGAACTGTACGAAGGTCTCCATAAAATTTGAATTTATCCTCATCTGATGAGGTCAAGGTAGGAGCGTAAATGCTAATGAAATGCAGGTATTTACCAGGTCTAACGTAGAGTCTCAGAGTCATGATTCTATCACTGATGCCTTTTGGAGGTTCAATTAGAGATCTAGCTATCTCATTTTTTATGGCAAAACCTACACCACTGGCGGATCGCTCCGTAGCTGGTTTACCTATCCAGTAGTATGTAAACCCACCGAGTCTCTCACAGAGCTCCCCACTGTCTGCCAGATGCGTTTCACTAATTGCAGCGATATCGATGTTATAGCGGGACAGTTCACGCGCAATGAACGCTGTTTTTCGCTCGGGACACAAGTTGTTCTCGTTGTCTAGCAAAGTTCTTACATTCCAAGCAGCTATAGTCAAAGGTTTCGTATAATTGTGTTTCTTTCGACCGCATTAAGATGGTGACCGGGCGACCGCGGTTAGCCGACCGGGTAAAAGTGAGACGAACTTTGTTTAGGCCACCTTTTCTAGGCCCCTCCCCGGATTGGGGAAAGCAGTGCGATCCCTAAATAGGGCTGCTTTGTCGATGGGCGAGCTGCCGAACCAGACTTCCGTCCCAGTCAAGTCATGAAACGACCATCACCGCTCAACCGCCTACGTGCAGAGATCCAGCTAGGGACCAAACTCACCAGATCAGTACCCCACCACCAGTCTCCATCGCCGTAGGACTTTGCTCACTGTCCGAATTATTGCCAGGTGTCATCTGCGCGGGAATATGTTATAGTACGTAAGTGTGTGCGCAAACACAGACGCACTCTCTCGTCCGCCCGCTCCTTGTTCCAATGGAACGGAGTACCGCTACGATCAGAGGAACGATTGGATGCAGTGTCTGGCCGACGGTAACTGCACGCGCCCTCTACCGTCGCCCTGAGCCATCCACCTTGCCTTGCTGGATCGCCATCTCCGCCAGGCCCTTTTGCATTATCTGCGTTGGGCTGCCATCCTCGCCGAAACAGACTTTTGTGTTTAGCAGGAGGGAACTGCTTTTCTTGGACCTAGAGAAGGAAAATAGGGATGGGGTAGAAAGGAATATGGTAAGAGTGGGAAGGGATATAAAGGGGAATAGGATACTACTGCCTGGAAGTTTGAGAAGAAAAGACAGTAGAAGCTCGGGAAGCCGGGGTCGCGTACCCGTATACCACACCGCAACTTTTGGTCCAAAAGCTGAGATGGATACCCCTGACGTAGTTTATAATAATGTTTGTAGCAATAATTCTGTTTCCTCATATGTTTTCTCTTGTAAGAATGAACGGACAGTTGCTTTACATTTATGGATAGATAAATTATACATGGAAGTACTTGTATTAATTTTATTGTATAAGAAAGGGCCCAGATAGAAGAAAAATTTTTTAGAAAAGGAGTAACGTATAACAGGGAGAGGACAAACATTATCTTTACGTCGCTTAGTTATCTTAACGTAGGGGGTGATTTTGTGTTGACGTACGATTGTATCCAACACAAATAACTGCCTGACGCTAAGAACATTGCAATCCTTATAAAGTTGCGTAGTCGAATAAAGGATCGGTCGAAAGGTGGCTACTTTCAGGATGGCTCTGTGTGCAATTTCGAGTGGGATCATCACTGTTTTAGAGGCCCCTCCCCAACAAGATATGCAATAAGACACTACAGATCGACCGAGTGCATAATAGACATTGCGTATAATAAATTGATTCGCAACGTATCGAAGTGTCCTAAAAATAAAAATTAATTTTCGTATTCTGCCAGTTAGGGCTTCCACGTGAGCTTTAAAATTTAATGTCTTGTCCAAAATAATACCCAAGTACTTTATATTGTTTACTGAAGCTATTTGTGAGCACTGGCAATTATGTCCAAATTGTGTGATGCATGAGTGGGCTATGAGGGTAATAGGATTTTTGGGTTGGGAGGTTAATTTGGAAGAAAAAGTGATAAATTTAGTTTTGTCAGTATTCAGCGTAAGTGTGTGAGAGCGTAGCCAATTAAGGACAAGTGTTATACCAGTTTGAGCCACTGTTTGGATTTCCGACCAGGAATCTTCATAAAAAGTTATTGCATAAGTCCTTAGAGCGCATATCATATTACTTAAATGTCTGACCAAAAGTAAAATATATTTTTGTTTCTAAATTATAAATTGTGTTAAAAATCCAAAAATTATTACGAATTTAAATACTTTAAAAACAATTATGCATCTGAAAGAGTATCTCAAAATAAAATGGAAAGTTAAACCAATCATGACAACTTAATATACTTTTACAACTAAAGAAAACAAAGCAAAAAAGAAAATGAAATGAAAAACAGGACCATATAATTTAAATATAACTATAATAATTAGCATATTTCATTCCATACCCGTATATTCAGGGAAGCATATGGTGAGCGGCGACTTGCGTATCTTCTCCTCGAACAGATCCTTCTTGTTCAGGAACAGAATAATGCTGGTGTCCGTGAACCACTTGTTGTTGCAGATGGAGTCGAACAGCTTCAAACTCTCCTGCATGCGGTTCTGGAAGGGTATGAGGAATAGGTTGAATTTCATGTGGAATTAAATTATTTATTAGTATGTAAGGGCCGTCGTGAGCAGTGTGCCAACGTTTTTGTGTAATTTCGGTACTATGCCATTTGAATTATTTTCATTTCCTCGCTCTGGTTAGAAGAGAACTCGCGGCGTTATGTTCCGGTACTCAACACGTATTGTCTCCGAAAGTAGGGAATTGAGATTCCCATTAGATTCTCTTTCTGTCCCTACTAAATAAAAAAATACTACTGAAACAGCAGTTTGTGCTAGCACAAAATATTCTAACCTTATAGGTAAGGTATTTTGCACTGTTGGTTATATTCAAAGTAAACGCAATTTCCAAAAAATATATTCAAAAATTTAAACAAATAAATAAATTTCTGTAGAACTTTTGAAATATAGTCTTCTATTATTTAAATGTTAATTATTAAAACATTAGGTTATCGATTATAATTACAATTATAATTAATAATGCATTAGATAAATTTAAATTGGATTACTTATAGATAAGATTAAATAAATTTTGTAAATAAACAAAAATATGTATGCCACTAAAAATGTAACTGGCACAAAAACTAACAAAAACCTATTTCTCAAGCATTATCACAAAAAAAAACGACAAATATATTAAATAACGTTTAGTATAATTAAAAAACCGAATTATTTAAGATAAGAGAAATAAAATATAGAAGGCAGAAGGAACCTAGTGTTAAGATACTCCGTTCCCCAGTTTCTGCCGAAAATAATTATAATAAAATAATTTAATAATAAATAAAAGTAATAGGTATATGTATAATATAAAGGAGAAAAAGTTATCAGAGTCTAACAAAAATAAAACATTGATAACGATTACTATGGCGTGATGCGATTATGTCAGTGCTTAAATTTTATATAATATAACAATTTACATAAAAATTATAATTTTTATAAGTGTTAAACGAATTTGTGGGCATTGATTAAGGCCATCAGCACTCAAAATAGATTTTTTTCTTTGTTTTTTTTTTTAGCTTTACGCTGTATCCCGCACATGGCAGCACCGTAGGCAGAGGGAACCTGGTAAACAATCTGTTCCCATTAGGACTCTTCTGTTTCCCGCTTTCCACCAAATTTTGAAATCATGCGTGTTGAGTGGCAGTACTCAACACCACACACTTTGCCTCGTTCCCGAAATGAACGAATGGGAATCGCACCCACAGGCTGTCATGGGTTTTTTTAAACGAAATTACATGTATACACACATAATATTGTATAAGACTTTTTGCTAATTATATTATTGTTCAATTATAACTTTTATATTTCTTTTAAGTATAAAAGTTGAAGAAAATATAAAGGGAATGAAAATGTAACCTTTTCGTGTGCCATTCGTAAACACGTTATCTCGTTTATCTTGGAAGTATGCAACTATCTCAGCGAGATACGAATTACAGACGAAATGTATGGTATGAATGTATATTACATCATATACTTAAAAAAAAAAAAAAGAAAAAGCAAAACGAACAGAGTGTCTTGACACACCATCTTCCCCACCTGCCCTCCAATTACACGGGATTGAACCTAAACCTAGAAATAAAAAAGAAAACCCCCCCCACAAAACATACCGTGGTCTCGTCCTCGTGCAGCACCTGGTCGTACTCGGACATGGCGACGCAGAATATGATCGCGGTGACGTCCTCGAAGCAGTGGATCCATTTCTTCCGCTCCGACCGTTGACCGCCCACGTCGAACAATCTGTGCACGCACGCCAACAGAGATTAATTAACTTGACTAGTACTAAATATATAATTTTTTACATAGATTAATTATGAAAATATACACATATATTAATATTATAAAGTTGAAATTTGTTTGTTTGTTTGAACACGTTAATCTCAGTAACTACAAGTTGAATATCTAGCAGTAGGGTAATAAGGAATACAAACAGTTTACATATTACCCACTATAACTACGGTCAAAGATACCTCGAACATATAAAAGTCTTATTTATTTCCAGGTTTTTATGCATGGCAAGCCATAGGCTAAAGCTAGTATGGCGTCTGTATAATATTATTTTTAAATAAACAATATTGTGTTAAAAATTGCATATTTTATTAATCTATTTAAAATATAGAAAAGAATTCGTATACACGATGCCTGTTCTATGCTTAACTTCTTTGAGATATTTTAGGGAAAAAATCTAGGAAATTCTGAGAAGACTTATCATATATGTATTACGTATGACTAACCAATTTTATTTTTAAATGTTTTTAAGATTATTTTATAAAAAAAGCACTATTACTTACATACATTTAATTTTGATTCAATAACTAACAAATAAATACTGCATAAATATTAATTTGCCGATAGATGACCTAACCAATAAATTTAGCACAAAACTACAAATTACATTGAAATTTTTAGTTTGGTCGGGACCAAAAAATATTTTAAAAAATGATTATATAACTATTGAAGTTTAGAACCATTTGCGTCACATGAAAACGAAAAAAAAAATACAGTCGAATTGATAACCTTTCTTACAGAAGTCGGTTAATAAAATATTAATGTTTCTTAACAAACATAAAAACAATTTCTTTTGTGCAAAATTGCAAATTAAAACACTTTAATAGTTAATTGGCTGATTTGCATTGTTTGCTAATCGAACAAAATTTCACACCCGCAATGAAACAAGTTAAATATGTACTGTTATACAGGGTGGAAGAGGCAGCGCTTCTTTTATTGAAACTGCATATAGGGTAATATATTTCAAACCCACACCTAAGAAATTAATCAAGGTACCTCAACAGTTTGGACGTAGGATTTTTTTTTCATTTCGCGATTTTTATCCATACCTGTATTTCGTGTGACGCACACATACGTGTGCGACGTTTCCGATTTGACAGGTAAGTGTGTGCGTGCCTATGTTATACTTTACAAATGGCGTTTTATTTTAAAACGATAATTTTATTATTTATTTTGTTTGAAAAAATAACTTTTTCATTTTTGGGAATTATTTTTTTTCCGAATTATATTAGGCTTCTATAGAGTAGATAAAACTGTGGTTTCATTTAAAGTGGTGCTGACAATTCCACCCTGTATAATTAATTAACTTACTTGAAATTAAGGTTTTTGAAGGAGAAGTGCACTTCGACGATGCCGGTGGTTTTGACTCTGGTTCTTAAAATATCTTGCTCGGTGGGCTGGTAGTCTCTCGCGCCTAACCGATCGAGATCATCCAGGAAACTGTAAAAAAACGGAATAATATTATTATTATTTAAAAAAACACAATCAGTAGCTATATTAGAATATTGGATAAAAATATTTAAAGCCACACACTGAAGGCAAAAAATAATATTATATCTTAGGCCCGGACTCCATCAAAACGGAGACGAGACATGCGAAGAGGAGATATATATTCAATAACCAATAGAATTTCGTTATTAACACATCTCGTCTCCAGTGAAGATCGTTAAGCTTATCTTCTAACGCCCAATGTTAATAACCAATCCTAATCCAAAAATTGCTACCATAGATTGAAATAGACAGAGATGGAGGTAGGCATGCAAGTTAGTGATTGGATAGATATGTCGGACAGTACGAGATAGACGTTAACTGGAGATAGGAGATACATTATTAATATTGGGCGTAAGTCTCCGCTCTCCGCACATTTCCACTTTAGTGAAGTGTTGAGTGGGTGGCTTTACAGACAAACATTGTATTATGCCGGATTGGAATTCAAACCTACATATAGCTACAATATAAGGCCGAATGGTTTCATATAAATATTCATTTTAGTATACATTGCTATAAACTATTATAAACATATAATATTATGGAAAAAGGTGTGATTATAGTTACATACAGCTTGTTAGTGACTCATTAACGCAAACGAGATCGATCGCCCGCTATGACCTAATGCTTAGTTAGTACTTATATTATAAATATTTCTTGCCTCTTAATATGTACATGGTTTTCATTTAACATATACATACATAATATACAACGATCTGTTTGTTTTTTTTAAAATGGTTAAACATACTAAAGAAAGAATATAATTGAAAATCGTCCATAAGACTCAGGTTTGAGTTACGCTACGTTCAATTTCTTATACGTTTTTAAATATTCTATACATTAATCAAAATAACAATAATCACTCAAATATCTATACAAGCAAAACCTCCAGAATTCGGCAGAAAGTGGGGAAGGAGGTGTCTTAACACTAGGCTCCCTCTGCGTAGGTTCCCCTGCTGTGTGCGGGGTACAGCGTGAAGCTGATTTAAAATAACAATTTAATTAACATTATGTTTCAATTGAAAAAATTGCATAAAACCCAGAACCTCCATTTTTATTGAACTTACGTTACAAATAACAAGAGATCAATATAAGGATAAATAAATAAATATATATAAGAAAAACATACAAGCACTATACGAAATGCGTTAATTAATGTCGATTCAGCCCCGGTATATTGCATCAAGGTAATAATAATATAATTAATGGAGTCAATTGGGTTACTCATGTTACAGTGGCAGCGCGCCGCATTCCGAGACCTATAAGATACCTACAAGATACCTAAATTGGTTGTACGTTTGTTATTCTTCAACTATATATATATATATATATATATATATATATATATAAAAAGAATATCAATACTAATATCAAAAATATCGAAGAGTATGTTCGTTTGAATACATTTATCTCAGGAACTGCTGTATTGGACTCTCGAAGAAAGCAACGAGTTTCAAACGTTAATCGTTTCGAAGTAAACTGTAGGTACTTGTGGTCAGGTTGCCTTGGACCTTAGAATGTGTCATCATGTCAAACTCTTAGTAATTTCCATTTAACGAAGCCACAGATTAAAGCAGTAGGCATTTAAGGAACGACCTTCGTAAAGAAATAAGTGGAAATAGTCTTCAAGTACAGTATATATAAAGGAACCTATCCTGTTAACCTTACCCTAACTTTCTGCCATAGTTAATTATTACTAGATACCTACTAAAATACATTGCATAGGGTGAAAACTTATTTGATAAAATCATTAATATTTTAATCCATTCCCCCTTCTGTTCACAATGAAGCTGAGTCATGTGGGGGTTTTCCTCAACATTGTAGTCAACACAAACTATTGAACCAACTCGGTATAAGTATTCCGAGGAATAACTGCTCCTAATGATAATACTACTGCAAAATTAATATTATTTCTTGATTTCAACTATTTAATTCTGTTGTGCTAATTTATAATTGTATCCTGCATGTAGCGGGGTAGTCAGCGAGTGTCTAGTGTCTAGACCCTCCGTCCTGTAACGCCAAATTCGACACATCGAGTATTATTTGACGTAACTCAACGCCGAACTTTGTCTTGCCAAAGCGAGAGAAAATAACAAATCATTTCCTAATGGGAATAGTATATATATAGAAGAACCCACACCCACAACCATCCTATTCACAGCCTAACACAATTCATTTAAATAATAAAATAAACAAAAAAAAAACAATAAAACCTATAATAACATATATAGCATTACAATGAAAACATCTAACCACCAGACCAAATGGACTTAGTCCATAGTTCATACGATAGGACCGAGCTCATATCGTACTGGCGCACCACCAGTTGCAACCGGCGACTCCGCGTCGGGTCGCCGCCATACATATTAAAGAGCTGGAGCTCGAAGCAGACAACACGCGATCATTGAATACTATTATATACTCGTATATGTATATACAAACAGGAAGAAAGTACTGTTGATAGCCTACAAATTAGATATGCGCTTCGTTGGTGATTGCACTAAAATGGACGCACTATTCGTTTAGAAATAGCTAACTATGAATAAAACTTTGAAAATACCAATATACCAATGGCTGCACCAATTTTGGAATAATTAAAATATAGGTTTAGAGGCCAGTCTTGGCACAGGGGCGCAAAGTATGACTAAAAAAAGGATGTGGGTTCGATTCCCACTCGATGAAATAAAATATTTCATATTTTCATATCTTTATTTTGGCCAATGCAAACGACCGACGTCGAGTTGCACCACTCTACACCCAATGCCTCCAGAATTCAGCGGAGATTGGGGAATGGGGTATCTTAACATTAGTTTCCCACTGCCTACCGTGCTACATCAGCCTAAAGAAGAAGACGATATAATCATAGTATGAACCTGATGTCGTCAAAAAAGGATAACCAAAAAATACTTTTAAACATGTTTTTTTCCACTTCTCATTATATCGTTTTTCGTTTGTGATTTCATCGATCCACTTACAATTTATACGAAAGCTTAAAATCACTTACGTAATTGGTTAAATAGTAAATACCTAGTGTCCGTATCGCACGAAATCTTTGCGTGTTTCAGATATAAGTACTTCCATTTGGGTCACCGACTACGGGTACCTTGTGCTGGTCTTTCACACGATTCTTTATAAACTCTCATATTACCAGTCTCTAGGTCGACAATGGGTGCATGTGAATGTTGCTTTACTAGCATTTTCACTATTCATTTAGTATGGGCTCAATGTTGTAAAAATGTGAGGCCGTGGTGGCAAAACGCGGCGTTGAGTTCTGCCACTCAACCGGCAATGCCTTAAGAATTGCAGAAAGTGGGGAACGGAGAGTCTTAATAATAGGTTCCCTCTGCCTACCCTGCTATGTGCGGGATATAGCGTGAAGCTGATAATAAAGTGCTCAATATTTTTTTTAGTTCTGTTTTCAAGTTTACATTCTTTGTATTTTTGAAACTCTTGTTTTGGAAGTTTGCACAATGATTTTCTGATATATTCTCTTCATTAGTATCTATTATATTTCTTAGAAACAAGATTCCGACATAAGTGAGTCATAGTAATGGCAACTCGTGACCTGTTCGTCTCGTGTCATTGTCGTTGAGAAAGATTTGTAAGGCCGTTTTTTTCAAAGTGTCGATACTATTTAAGCTATGGAAATCGAATTTAAACCATTGGATCAGGAAGAATTAACTCAAGGCCGCGCTTCGCCTCAACACCAGAGCGAAGAGTTGAAAATATTGCATTCTCATAAAAAATCAGAAGGCAAGAAGTGGATCAAAATAGCATTGCAAGATTTTCTTAGATTGACGGATTGATAGACAGATATAGGTGAAGCTAATAAAAGCGTGTTAATATAATAATAATGTATAAAGTAATTAAGTTTCGTTACATTTAGTTAAATGTCGTTCATTGTTCAGGGTATACATACGATCAAGGGCGATCAAAAGTCTAGGTTAGACATCAGCTGGCGAGACGCCAAAAGGCTAGAACCAGGTTTATAAAACAGGCGCGCAACAGTGTCTGAAAAAGCTCAAATATTTAAGGCAGAACTACATTTCACTTAAAGAAATTGTCTTCATCGCTGCGTCGAGGCAAACCGCGGCGTTAAGTTCCGCCAATTAACAGGCAAAGCCTCTAGAATTCAGTGGAAATTAGGAAGTCGGAGTGTCTTAACACTAGGCTCCATCTGCCTTCCCTCCTACATGTGAGATACAAACAGCGTTAAGCCAAGAAATTTATGGACTGGAGAAAAAAAAATCCTTTTGGAAGCTAATGTCCAAAAAAAAAGGGTACACCAAAAAAAACACTGTATGCCACACACATTTGCTTCTCATATCCATCCACTCCGCAATATGCTGAAAGCGAGAGCTTCAAGTGGCGTCGAGGGTTTCAATGTTAGCAGTCGTTTGGACGCTTGCCAGTATAAAGACCCATTATACTTATTATACTGGAAAATTGGTACACTATTGGGACTTGGTACATCTTTTACTTAATTGCTATAAGTACCGATAAATCACGTGTTACCGATTTGCCATATCGTGAAAATCTCGAGAAAATTATTAAAGAAATGGCATGAAACGTATTTTTTTATATATACTATGTTTTCGTTTCATGAATTTTTTCAGGGTGATAAACATGGGGGTAAATAGAGTTCATTCGCAATTATCCACCTGATTTCTAAATATTACCTACATGTTACATTGCGTAACCCAACGCCGAGATTAATCTCACAAGCAAATAAAGCACTTAAATACTTAATTAAACAATAAAAATCTATAAAAAAAATAATATTTATTTCCGCGACGGTTACAACAGTGAGAGATCTGTATGAACGGTGTAGGTGGGCGTTAAACGTTCCAAGCGGGTTGTATTATACGGCTTTTTTTCGCTAGCCGTGGTCCATTGACGTCAAGACAGTGTCAACATTAAATGGGTCAGTAGACTAGAATTACATTCATATCAATATTGGAAGATTGGCAAATTTGATAGAAAATATATCTTGAGACCAATCGTGGCGCAGTAGAACAAGCGTGGACTGTAATCACAACTGGTCGTAGATTTGATTCCCACTCGAGGATCATTTCCTATTCAATATTTATTTTAAATCTATATTTTTATTCCTACGTTCTGGTATCAAAGCAAAGCGATTGAGTCCCGCCACTTAACACGCAATGCTTTCAAAATTCGGCGAAAAATGGGCAACCGGAGTGTTTAACGTCAGAATCGCTCTAGCTCTCTTGTATTGTGCGGGATACAGCGTGAAACTGAGAGAGATATCTATCATATATGCGTAATATAAGGAATTAATTCAAACCCACAAAAAATGATGAGTAATTGCTTTTTTTGATATTTTAAAAGAAAAATATCATGTTTTAATTAAATTAAATGAAGCAAATGGGCGTCAATCGTACTGCAGACGGACAGTATAAACACTATTAACATTATAAAAAGTACACAAATTTGTTTTTGTAGTCAACATGTTTTAAATTTAATTTATAAATAATTACGAATTTATTTAATGAAATCTAGATATATTAGAAAGAAGAATAAAATTGGGCTTTATTCATTTTATATTTAGAAGTTGACTTAGGATGAGATTACGTAAATCATTTCAACTTGTGACATCATGTAAGCTTAGACTAAACATTATTAACATTATATTAATAATCTACAGATACCAAAGAAACACCTGACTTATTTTTATTACATTCTAACGAATCTCTCTCAACTCTCTGTAAATACATTACATACGAGAATCCCTCTCGAATTATAAATATAAAGCAAGAGGATCTTCAGGCCGAAGTCAGGCCAGGACGGCCCGGGTGCCCGGCAACAGGTCCAGGGCGCAATGGCCGATCAATACGAGGCAACGTCGCGCCGCCGCACGCCGCCGACCCGAGCCCTTTTGATCCCGGCGCCCCCCCTCCGCCGCCTCTCCCTCCCACATTATAATATATATATCGAGATACCCTCTCTGTTCCTCTCGCGGTTACATCGGTGGCAACGGTTCGTCTAATATACGAACGGAACGGAACGGAACGAGATACAACGAGCTGAAGTGTTGTACGGACGGTCAGCTCGCCGCCGCTACGCCCGCTATCCCATTTTCCCCTACATCCAAGCCAGATCCAACTGATTATAGTACACTTAGAAGATTGATATATCACAGTCGATGTATAACCAACTAACATTCTATCTATTGAGGGGCCATTCGTGGCGCAGGAAGCACAAAGTGAGACAGTAAATTCAAAATTGAGGGTGTGGATTCGATTCTCACTGAGGTTCGTCACTCAACACGCAATGTCTCCAAAATTCGGAAGAAAATGAATGACAGAGTGTCTTAACACTAAGTTCCCTCTATATTTTAGCAAGCATATACTTTAAAGTTTATAAGTATGGGACTATAATGAAGCAATATTAGAATGAATATGAATTAAATATATTTTTATACGAAACAGTGTTTTTAATATAAAAATCAAAGGCACCATAATTATTTATTACTCGAGAGCTTTCTTTTGAGAATCTTTTAATCTAAATAAGAAAACAAAGCTTAAAAAAACGAGTAGGTAGAGGCCGTGAAGCTTAGCAATGTCAAAGAACATTTCTTTTAGTCACTTAATAATATATACAAAATGCGCAAGTTTCATGAAACTTTTACCGCAATAGCGCAGGAAAAGCGAAACCATGTAAATAAGTTTCAATTTATATACGTATATATATATGAATCTTTCAACCCCAGCAACTCTCTTCATACAACAGTATACTACTACATAAATTACTTTAGTTCATGCAAAATAATAATCGTTATACAAAGAAATAATATACATGTTTTATATGGAGAAATATCAAAATGAATTTAATTCATTTATAAAATAAATAATTTTTTATGAAAGAATAATTAGTTTAATTGTTAGAAACCAGTCGTGACTCAAGGCCACAGACCAGTGACTCTAAACACGACTGGCTGTGGGATCGATTTCCATTCTAGGAAATGAAATATTTAATACTTTATTTCTTCGCTCTCCAGAATTGGGCGAAAAAAGGAGAACGGAGTGTTTTAACACCAAGTTCCCTATCCCTACCCTGCTGCATTCAGCGTGAAACTAAAGCTAACAACGTCAGCAAAACCAAACAAACAAATCTATTTCAATAAATGGCGTTACAATCCAGTACTAGAACGATATCAGCCATATTCCACTGATTAAATGTTCATTAATAGTCTCCCAACATGAAACATCAATTACTACTGGTACCTACTGATAAAATGAAACGGTTCTACAAAATAACCAGTATCATATGAAATAATATAACGCGAACAAGGACACACCAGCACAGAAACCAATATATCTAATTACTTAACGGTTGAGAAATATAATTAAATATTTTAGCTTCACATAGCTGGGTAGGCTGAGGGAATCTGGGAAGCCAATTTTAAGACAAACCATTCCCTTTTTCCACCAAATTCTGGAGGCATGGCGTGTTGAATGACAGAACGTCGCACTTTGCATCAACATCAGAGCGAACAAATTGAATGTATTAATATTTGGATTTCCTCGAGAAGGAATCGAACCCACAACCTGTGGCGTATACGGTCACGCAGGTGCTCCTGCATCATAAATAGCATAATTTCATGTGTAATTACGTAAAAAAAACCACACACCAAACGCACGTATTGCATAAGGAAAAACGACACCAACCAGCAATTTTCCGATACTTGAACACTCAATCCAAAGACAGAAATTATACAGGGAAATCGAACCGCAACCACACATTGGCTAATATATTCGTAGAGGAAGTACATTAACGCAATCGGCCACTATTAGTGCCGAGACAAGGCGATAAGGGAATAACAGACTACAGAGAGAGTCTTATTACCGAGCCAGCATCCGCTTCACGTCCAGATCGAATCAAACACGCTATCAGGTTACTTAATATTTCAATGCAATAATATTATATTGGGATGTGATCTCAATTGGAATTGGAATTTACGGAAATATGTTTTCAAAGAGTTCTTTAGTCCTAGAGAGAGAATTTCCTTAGTTATCTATTAGAGACATCTGTTTTTATACTAAAACTAGCGGCCCGCTCGCGGCTTCGCCTGCGTGAACTACGTTATTATTAATTTCTGTCTCCATGAGTACCTACGTCCTATAAGTGACGTCCATGCAAAATTTGAGACTCCTAGCACATGTAGTTTCTGAGATTTCGTGATGAGTGAGTGACCTTACGATTTTATGTATATAGATATATATTCTTTTGTTAAGTACAGTAAGTAAGAGATTGCGGAAGATATGACAAAAGTAGTACGCTCCCAAAGGCCGGACGAGTCAATCGGCGCGAGCGCACCGCGCCCAACTCCCATTGAGGGAACTACACTAATTGGGCACAACATCATGACGTCACATGATTCAATTGACGACTATCGCGCATATAAAGGAACCGTACATATCGAAATATTCAAATCCATCCGTATAGATAGATATAAATTTTAAATCAGTTTCACTCTGTATGCCGCACACAGTAGAATAGGCAGTGGGAACCTAGTGTTAAGACTCTCCGTTCCCCACTTTCCCCTGAATTCAGAAGGCATGGAGGCAGTTGAGTGGCGGAACTCAACGTCATGTTTTGCCTCACTACTAGAGCGAAGAAATGAAGTCGAGTGGGGATCGAACCCACCACCAGTCGCGTTTAGTCACACTTTGTGCCGACTGGCCTCATAACTGAAACTTGTCTAATATGTTTTCATTTTCAACTTTCATTCTTAACGGTCACATGTTAATATATCTCTAAACACGTTGCGCGGTGAGGAAAGAACGATTTGGACGCCCATGATAAATGACTTTGCAAAGTTTAAAGCCTCTATTTTAGTTACTCAAATATATTCTTATAAAAACAAACTGGAAATATATGAATATTGTTGAGAATTTCTTGCAAATAACACAAGGTTTATATTAATATCATTTTTAATCATATTCAAAAAAGGGGTTACCTTTTAAAATTTCATAATAAAAACAATGATCATACCTTTTATAAATGAGATATTGTTAATATTTAATGGTAAGCAAAAAAATATTACTTTACTAAATTTCACCTAAACTTCTCTTTCATGTGAATTTTAAACTATAAGGAAATTAATAGTTTTGTTTGGCAATATATGAAAAATACTAGTCACGTAGTTAATGGATTAAACTTCCATGCAATAAATATTAATATATATTTTATAACAATAGACAAGAAAAACCAGAAACATTAGACAACCAGAATATTGTACCTATTGTTGTGGTATGCGCGCGGCGTCAACTCGGACAGATATTACGAAATTACTGAAAACGTAACATACAGCCCCACTTCCCTTATAGTTACGTCTGCTGGGGCTGGTGCACCATTAGTGTTGAACACGCGATGAGTGGTGCGAGGCGTTTTGCGACCATCCCGGGGCCGAAGCCTCTTCCTTTGCTGGGAAACTCGTGGCGTTTCGCCCTTGGTCAAAAACCATGGCGTACTCGAAACTTGGACGTTACGTTATGGAAATTGCGAGGATTGGCTGGCGCAGGCGGCGCGGCCAAGGTGGCAAAGCTTTTTGGACATCCCGATCTGATTTTTCCATTTTGTGCAGAAGAAACAGCCAAAATATATAGACGAGAGGACTCGATGCCCCATAGAGCGGTCGCACGATGTCTCAAACATTACAAGCAAGAACTCCGAAAAGACTTTTTTGGCGATGAGCCTGGTTTAATAGGCGTGTAAGTGTGCTAATTTATTTCAAGTATTAATTTTCATTTCTGTTTTTACCGCATTGAGGTAATCAGATTCATATTTTGGCTTATAGGCACGGCATGCCATGGTCAAAGTTCAGGTCTAAAGTGTCAAAAGCTCTGGTAGCGCCGGAAGCAGCGAGAGCGGCAGTTCCCACGCTAGACGACGTCGCTAAAGACTTCATCGACAGGTGATCTAAACCAGAATTATTTATAACCAGAAATATTTTTCCAGAAACTTTCTAACTTTCAAAGTTATTATATTAATAACGATTATTGCTTATTATTAAATTTGGCTAGTATACAGACATGTTGCCGATATGGAATGTACCGTTACTCGAAGCTACGAATTGCGAATAATATGTATTTGGGAAAGAGGTCTATATCGATATCTATTGAATGATGATAATAATATTCTAATTATACAAACATTATCAAATGACTTTCACAGTATTATAATTATGTTAATAAAATCGAATAATTGCATTCGCTAATTGATAAATCATGAGAATAACAATAATTGTAGTTTGAATAAATATCCACAACTGATGGACTTATTAATACAGTTATAGCATAATCGATTTAGAATTAATTATCATTCTTTTCATTTAACTTGTCTATTAAATCATTATTTATGGTGAGAGGAAAAAAAGTCTATAAATTGAAAATGTTCATACAATTATCTGTAGTGGCCCAGTGCCAGCCAGCCCATTACAAGGGTGTGACTGAAACGCGACGGTTGCGGTTTTGACCCACTCGGGGGAATTGATTTGGCGGAATTTGGGACAGATTGGGCGGAAAGTAAGGAACGGAGTGCCTGAACTTAAGGTTCCCTCTGCCTCCCCTGCTGTAGGCGGGATACAGCATGAAGCTATTGTTACTGAATGCGAACAAATATATATTTTCTTATATAAGCATATAGTATCCAAGTCATCGTCAGGCGCGACTTGGTGCGTGTTATCGAAAACCTGTCGTGTGTTAAAAATTAATTCATAAAATGTAAATAGATCAATAATTTTGCGGAATGTTTACCGAGCAAATTATTTACATACAATTTCATTAAATAATACAAGATGGTGCTTCACACTGCCACTTCAAATTAAAAAAAAAACTTCACGCTTTTTCCCGCGTAGAAAGACAGAGGGAACCTAGTGTCAAGACACTCCGTTCACCACCTAATTTTTGACGCCGCGCTTTGTCGGTCTGATCGAGGACACGAAAATAATTTAAACATAAATAATAACCACAGTGGGAATAGAAGCCACAACCCTCACGATCTCACCAATCCATCCAGACAAACCATCTCCAATACAAAATGCACATAATAAAACTAAACTCGCTACTAGCATGGCGACGAACGTAGGCAGAGAGGCAGAATCACGGTTTAACGACCACATCCGCTTCCAACGGCGACGGCGTCTGCGTGTTTGTTTTGCACGCTGCGCATTGACTCACGTCGGGAAACAACAATCTCATTCAATGAAAAAGTGACGTTACAATCAAGTGGTTGGACGCTATGCACTTACAATTCTTTGGGCAAATTAAAATTCTTCTTTCAAGTACTTTGATTATGTAATTAAAATCAGCTGCACGCTATATTCCTTATTGTAGGCGGAGGGAACCTAGTGTTAAGACACTTTCAACCGAATTTTTCAACTGTTCAGTCAGTTTTTGTCTTGTTAGAGCGAAGATATGAAAATATTAATAAACAATGCTTCATTCCCTCGAGTGGGTCTCGAACCCACACCTGTTGCGTTGTTACAGTCAAACCCTTGTGTTCCTGCGTCCACGACAGCCTTAAATTTTAATTTATATTTACAATATTTGTTCTAGAATGGAGTTAATTATGGTAAATCGAGAACTGCCTAAAGATTTTCTGACAGAACTATATAAGTGGGCTTTAGAATGTAAGTAAAGTAAGTCATTTAAATAATAAAATAGCACAATAACAATGTATGATTAAGTATTATTAAATACTTTCAGCTGTAGGAGCATGGGCACTTGGTACAAGACTGGGTTGCCTGAGCGAAAACGACGGGGACGCTAAAGAAATCATAAAAAACATACACGGATTCTTTCACAGCGTTCCAGAACTTGAATTATCTGCTCCTATGTGGAGATTATATTCCACTCCTGCTTACAAAACCTATGTAAACGCTTTAGATTCCTTCAGAGATCTTTGTTTGAAAAGACTTACTGATAAAGGAATTTGTGCTCACATAGCGAAAGTATCTGGTGAAAAGGTGGCCACGATATTGGCTCTAGATCTGTTATTGGTGGGCGTGGACACGACCGCGGCGGCTGCGGCTAGCACGATGTACTTACTCGCACGTAATTCTAGAGCACAGATGAGATTACAAAGGGAATTGGATGATAACCTTCCTACAGACAGGACGCTTAATAATAAGGATTTAGACAAATTGCCATATTTGAGGGCTTGTATCAAGGAAGCCTTAAGGTAAGTTTAAATTTATTTTTTTTCTTACTACCACTGCATCATGGAGTCAATGAAGCACACTAT
>JAEBDU010013264.1:0-114147 GCA_016802625.1 Heliconius numata
AAAAAGAAAAATCAAACAAAATTCCCATACAAACCAATACAATTTCCACAACCCTTTATCAACAAGCGAGTAGTGGGGATATCTTACTCTTTATAATCTACTGTAGCGCTCGCTCAGTCTCAGCTTTTCTCGCTTATAGAGTCGCCGCGTCGTTCGAATTTTAAAATTCAAATATGTGTAACGTTTGCACACGCGATGTCGAGGTTACGCCGGCTCCGGCGAAGCCTAATAAGTCCTTAGAAAGACTTAAGAAGAAGCATAATATACAGACAAACCCTACGGATGAAGAGAAACAGAGAGAAGTGGAATATCAACCAGATTTATTGGCTGTGTCGACACAATATTCCAAAGTGGCATACGATTTGTTCAAGCAAGCTGTTGTTAGGCTGCAGGAGACTAAGGCTTATGCGTGAGTGTTATTTTTTTTTAATATTTTTAGGTTTTTAAAATGAGTTTTAGTAAAGATTTTATTTTACTAGCTTTGTAGTAGTCGTCGCCAGAAATTTTGTTTGTGTGAACTTTAAGCAGTATAATGGAAAATCCTGTAATTTCCTGTTTCCACGGAAATTATATACAAGTACGTTATATTAAGACCCTCCGTTCCCATTAAAACACTGATTCCGTTCCTCTGTTTCCACCGAATCCTCGATGCGATGCAATGCAATAAGTAATCAATATTTTTAATGATTATTCAAGACTTGTATAATTATTTTCTTTACTTATAAATAGTCTAAATTCAAATTATTATTTAGATATTATATTTATATAGAAAAGAATAAATGAAATATTATAGCATAGAATATTTCTTATCTTACACACACACACATTTTGTTAATAGAAAGTGTTTATTTTCACTCTATTATCGTATCACAATTGGTGACGGTAATGCAAAATTGTATGATTAAATATTTGATATTAGTCAAATTATGTTTATTTTGTGAAATATTTAACTTTTCAATTGTGGTTTTGATGTGTAAACCGCAATAGCCACTAAAATTAGTACAAGTATATTAGTCTCGATTATTATTTAAGCCTGTAAAGAGCGGAATAATAAGTAAAAATAAGATTTTTTTAAATATTTATGTCTCTATCTATTTATTTATTTATTTGTAACAAAATATAATTTATTATAATTTCCCACAACTGGAAATTGAACCTACAGACGCTATACTGCTGCGCCGTGATGGACAATTGATCTTACATACCAACACAACACATTTCAGTGTGCTTGTAAAAATATTTATTTCAATTAAAAATTGTATTATAATTTAAATAAATATTTTTAATTTCACTGAATAAAAATATTTATTTAAATTAGAAATATTTATTTAAATTTATATTTTAATTTCTTCGCTCTGGTGTCGAGGCAAAGAGCGTCGTTGAGTTCCGGCAATTACCACGCAACGCCTCCAGAATTTGGTGGAAAGTGGGGAACGAAGTGTCTTAACACTAAATCCCTCTGCCTACCCTGCTGTGTGCGGGATACAGTGTAATGTATAATCTTTTTTATAGCTTCACACCGTATCCCTCACTTGATGGAAGAGGCAGTTCTCCACTTTCTGTCGAATTCTGGAGGCATTGCATGTTGAGTGACGGAATTCAACGCCGAGCTTTGAATAGAAGTTAGTTTGCAATGTATGGTGTTATCTTTCAAATAAATATTTAAGACGGAGCCGCGAGCGCGTCGCTAGTTTATAATATCAGTGACGTACAATGACGTATTTAGGTATAATCATTAGTCATGATGTCTAAGAAATATGAATGTAAAAGAATCAAGGCTAGTCCGTTAGTTTTTGCATTTGTTGGTCACGTTGTCTATATTAAATGTAATATTGTTTAACTTTCAATATATTTTAGAGTTTAATCTTTTGATAAACTGTGGAAGAAAATTTTCATTGGAAGCCGATGAGTATCTAATGAGTCTATGACTCTCGTGTTGGTAGGGAGATTGACCTATAATTCTATACTAATTAAAAGTATTATAAAGCTAAAGAGCTTTTTTGTATTGCATCCTCTATTTATCGTTTAAATGCCACAGTGGAACCTGCGGTCAGTGTTGCCTCGGGCACTTTAAATCTTATAAAGGAACTATAAAGCCACTCTAAAATTGCTAACTTATATTTATAATATCTTTCACTTGCCAAAGTATATAAGCTTGATCTAAATCGTCTTTAAAGCGGGCGGCGAAAATATTATTATCAAATATATGAGTATGACAAAACAATGATGATTTCCAAAATAACATTTTCAGTTTCAGTTTCGGCTCTTTGCCAGTAATTACTCAGGCAAAGTGTATTTTAAATGTACATAATATGTACGTAAGTGAGTAGTCTTGTGAAAAATTATATAATTATTATTCTCGCTCTGGGCAGCGTAAAATACAAATAGAGAAAGAAATAGGGAAAATAACTATTTCATATATAAAGCTGTCATGGAGGCTCTAAGCCCAACGATAGTGGTCTCGAAGAATTAACTAATCTCTTCTCTAAAGAATGAATTATTAAATTTTTTTCGCTCTGGTTAGTCGACAAAGCATACTGTTGAACTTTGTAACTTAAAACGCAATGTTTGGAAGCTACTTTCGACTAAAGTAGTGGCTAAAAAGCCCTACAAGTGTTCTTTAAAATTCTATCTCTTATCTTATTCTAAACTTTTAGTTAGTTTACTATTATTTAAAATTAAAGTTACTTCGTTTTTTACATTTACATTTTAATAATATTAAAGATTTTATTAAAATAATAGATTGAGAATTCAAAAATATTTATTCCCTACAAAAAATATTATATTTGCAAATATTTTGGAAGCTACCCAATCGTCACGCTTCTAGAAAGTTACTTGAAAACATTTTTAATGAGTCGTTCTTGCCAAAGCTTTACATCTTCTAAGACCCAAATGCAAAATCTTGAATTTGTACTTTTTTTTGTACATATATAACAGATTGAAGAACAGATATAAAAAGTAGTATAAATAAAAAATACTGGTAGCAATAGGGAATCTTAAGCTGTTCCCATCTTAAAGGAAACCAAAAAAATAATAAAAATTTTAGAATTAGATACTCTGTCAAAATTAGCCGAGTCGACTCCAAAATTTTATCTAATGATACCTCAAAATTGCTTTATTGATACAAATTTGACTGAGTCCGTCGTGGCGCAGTGGGCCAGTCTGGGTAATCATAACGGTGATTGTGAGTTAGATCTACACTTGGGGGAATGGTTTTATCTAATTTATTTAAATTTTCATACTGTAACAAGGAAAACCAAAGCGTAAAGGTTCGCCACTTATGTGTGTAATATACACAATATTTTGAATTCCAGTAACAGTGGAGCACAAAGTGTCTAAAGTTCCCTCTACCTACCCTTAGGTTCCCTCTGGCTACCCAGTCATATGTGAGATACAGCATGAAGCTGCTTTTTATAGTTACAATATTTATTACAATAAACTCCATAATTATATCTGTAAAACTAAATATCTGAAATAAATTTTAAATAATAATGTATGTAACGTGCATGTTCAAAGTAAAAGATTTATTACTCATTGAATACAATTATATTTCATGGGATTTAAAGATCTCCAGCTATATTACAATCAAAGGTTATATTCAATTTAAATTTTTTTATAAATATCAATGGGCAATTAGATTTTTTTCTTAGTATGCTTGAAAAAAAACCACCACAGGTTTAGTTCATTTTGGTTACTTTTAGAACCAGCATCGCATATTACTATTTCAATACGTATTTTATGTATCGATTGTATCTTTGACTGTAATATGTTTATATTATGTCTTTTATGGATATACATATGTACGTACTTTCATATTATTTTTTGTTACTAAAATTTAAAAGATACCATTTAATAAAGAGGCCAGAACTGGCGCAAGGGCAGAAGCGCATGACTGAAAGCGAGACAGGTTGGATGTGGGTTCGATTCCCACTTAAGGAAATTAAATATTTAATATTTTCCTTTCTTCGCTATACACGGGATCGTCAACGTGAAGCTAAAATATTAGTGTCATATTGTAATCAGTATCTTCATTAATACACTAATAGCAATCCATTGGTCCAGTAAGTCTGTGAACTGACTCTTCAGTTTCTTTCATACATTTCGTATGTGTAATGTTGGACTCGAGTGTGTCTCAAGTGAATAATGCATTTTTTGAAAGTCCTCAACATTTAGTGCTAGACCAGGTGTGAACTCAAATAATAAAAACTTCCTTTTGATTTTAAGTAAGATTTTTTATGACTATCGTTTTTTTTAAAGGTAGACCAAAACTTAGTGAAAAATTAAGGCTATTTGATTTAAAATATAAAAATTTAAAAAAGTTTTTTTAAATTTTTCAAAATATTAAGTTAGCGTACCTAAAACTTTAAAGTAACGATATCTCCTATATTTTACTACCAGAATCACTTTTAATTTATGTGATAAGTAATTACATAAGAAATTACAAAATAAAAAAAAGAAGGACCTTTAAAAGGAATCCATTTCGGTCGTATCGCTTCTATTGTTTGTTTATGTTTTAAAAATCTAAATTAATCTAAAAAGTGAAAAATGTTTACATATCATATTTATCTAAATAGATAGATACGCTTAAATTAATTATTATCTTTATAAACGGAAATATTCGGTTACACCTCTTTACGGCACTATCTATCATCATTTATAGATGCAATATGATATTCTGTTGATAGCCATCTTTTCATTTGCTTATTGCTTATTATCTTTGTTAAAGAGATGCCCTATGGCTCGGTAATCATTGTTAAATGGTCCAGAGATTATTTCTCCATATTTGGGCTGTTGGTAAGCAAATTTTGCTTACTAGTGATTATTCAGATATTTCATTAATTTAAAAGATATTACTTAATACGTAAAACTTACGTTCAAAAAAGCATTTCTATTATTTTCATTTTTTTCTCCAACTCTATTGCAGTATTCTTTCTCAATTGCAATAAACACAAGATTCAGATCTACTAAAACTATAGGTACATGCAATAAATTTTGATAGTAAGTCCTATTATTTTTCTTTACCGTACAATTTGGTGAAATCAACTTAATATTATCCATGAATTTTATCCCATATTGAATCGAATCTATCACCACCATCATCATCATCATCACCATCACCACTCAAATATCAACTGTGGTTACTATACAATAAACCACGAGACTAAATCACCAAACTGCGTCATTTCAACGTCAGCACCATTATCTACAATATCAAACACGACTCGACTACGCTATCGTCACGAGTCGTCGAAACAATCGTTTTATTTGCAGCATATTGCAAGCAACATTGCTGTAACAAGACTAACCGTAAACACTGCTACGTGATAGGGTTCACGTTTTTCAGCACGTATGCCAATATGCAATCCAAAGGAATATTTCATTAAGAGATATCAGAATTTTCTTTATTAATATTCTTTATGTATTAAGATACGTTCTATTACTGAGTGGGTGACAGACAACGCACAGACAAAGCAGCTGAAAAGTTGAAATAAGGTTAAGGAGTGTAAGAAAGTGCTGAGGATTTCCTGAAATTCTTACAGGAAGAGGAAAGTTTTACAATTTTACGCCTCATAGTCCACAAAAATAAAATTGCGAGTAACGGCTAGAATACCTCTATAATAAAATAGATAGATACGGACTAAGAACCCCCGAACGATCGTTAATCCGCAATTTGAAATGGGAATACTTACATTCTTTTCAAAAGAAAAATTGGAAAAATTATAACGCCCAGCAGACCAGAAATTCCCTCGATTGGGATTCAAACCCACAATTAGTCACAGGACTATGAGTTTATCACTCTTCTTTATTCTAGTTATCTATTAAGAAGTTAAAAAATCAAAAATGTATTAATATGTGGGTTTGATCCCTTGACCCGCGTTCCCTAACCAAAGACTGTTAACTAATCATTAATCTCAATTGAAGTAAATACCCATTACTTCTATCTATTACATCAATAATACCGTTATCACATATTATCACGTGAAATTACATTGAAATGCTTATTTGTAGTGAATACGCAGTTCTTTAGTTTATATAAACATAAATATTATTGAGGCCGTCGCGTCGTGGCGAAGAAATCTGTCGGGGAAATGCATTATTTTCTTTTGCACCGCCTTTCAAAGTGAGAAACTGAGTGCTTCCCTTTTTCTTTCTCCCACCCCGCAGTATACGGGATACAGCGTGAATCTATAAAATATTGCGCAGTGTTGACTTCCGCCACTCAACATGCAATAAATCGTATTCCAGCGGTTAGTGGAGGACGTAGTGGCTTGGTATTTGGTCATCTTTTGAAAAAATATAAGGAAGCTTAAAATAAATGTAATGACAAATTTCACTATTCAGGATTAGGCTCCATCATCAGACCAGCTCGATTATATCATTAAGTTTGATGATGACATAATTATTACAAATAGATAGTTCAGTTTCTAAGATTTTCTTACATAGTCAACAAGTCGACTTAACGAAAAGCGTTTTAAAAATAAAGTCAGACACAAAGAAAAACAAGATCGAAAACACTTTGTCACGTTGACACTTCTTATCCGGAAACCAAAGATACATTTCGACACACGAATATTGAATTACAAGTTTCTTTTCCCAAAAATACACAACTTTTGTAAGTTTTGCCCTACATATATTACGTTACGTTTGTTCCTGTATCTTTAACTATGTTTTTCTTGTTTTTGGTTGACAGTGATAAAATCGCTACATAAAATAGGTTGGAAGAGATGTAAATATATATGTAAGATTTCTTTTTCTTGTTTTCTTGTTATACTTTTTCAGCTTTTACGCTGTATCCCGAATATATATAGGATAGTGTATATATAAAGAAAACACACAATCACTCAATTTTGGAGACACTGTGTGTTGAATAGCGGAGCTCAATACCCCGTTTCCTAGAGTTCGGGCAATAAAATGAAAATTATTATTATTAATTCTACTAAGCA
The DNA here is from genome assembly GCA_016802625.1 of Heliconius numata. Taxonomy (NCBI): domain Eukaryota; kingdom Metazoa; phylum Arthropoda; class Insecta; order Lepidoptera; family Nymphalidae; genus Heliconius; species Heliconius numata. Next base: position 6,945 of record JAEBDU010013264.1, read on the forward strand.
GGAATCGAACCCACGATCGACGCGCATATACTCAGAACCTGCTCCACAGCGCCACGATGATCTCTTTAAATATAATTAGTAATTTATAAATATTGTAAGAAATTTCTCTATCATCTCTTACGTCTATTCAATTAAGTATATTAAATAGTTTAAGGTCACATTAACATTTTTAAATGAGATTGGCCCAGATCTGACAAGATCGGACAAGATTAATCTATAATAATTGTTTTATTGTTTTAGTCGTTAAAAAAAATGCGATAAGAAAGCGAACTCTAATACTTTCTATTAGCTTTTATATTTAAAATAAAAGAACTTGCAACATAAAGAAATTAATGTTTAATATTTTATTTTATTTGCTATTATATCGTGGTAATTCCTAAATAAATAAATTTCGCAATTTCATCGCATCTTACATGGATCTTTTACATCAAAGTTGTCGACAATCGCTTATAGATAGATATAACAACTGCTTCGATCATTCAAGGTAAATTAGACCAAATCACACTTTAGAATAAAGGTTAAAATCCAATATAGCTATAATATACAATGGCATTAACTGATAAGATGTATAGGTGATAAGATGTTTTTGATTGACACATATTGATAATGTTTACTCAACTTGCCAAGATTTGAGATTCGTTCCAAGCAAGTGCGAGGTCATTAGTCCTTACTAGTATAAAAATCTTTTGTTAGTATTTTTGATCAATATCTATATACAAAAATCTTTTACTGTGTTACTGACAGACAACGCAGAGACGTAACTACTGAACTTAGAAGGTTGAAATTTGCCATGTAGGTAATTAGAGAGTGAGGAGACGCATTAAAGTCCGTATTTCGATCTGAAGATCGATCTCAGAGCTGAGAGCGGTTATAAATACGGGCTTAAAAGAAGATTTCTCGAAATTCCTACAAGAACGTGAAAAACTGAGTTTTCCATGTTAATTCTTAGAATCCACGTAAACAAAATTTTGGACGAAAACTAGTCGCATATAAAAAGAGTTAAAGAAGCGACATGTAAGACGATTCTTAATGTATTTTTTTAATATTATATGTAACAGCTTATAAGATATACGAAACTTTGATCTGTGTTGGAACAGAGTGTCTTTACACTAGGAATACCTAAGTATTCCTAATCTTTCCGCTGTTACACTACTATATAGACTATAAAAGTTCACATAGTGATAACAGCTATCCACATTATCATCAAATTGCATTGTACCAAATAGCCAGCGGTGCGTGCTATCAGTAAAAACTAGTTAGATTTTGATTTCTTTAGATTTCTTCACTTGACTAAATAAGTAAATATATTACCGGCTATTGATATCAATACGATTTTTTTTATACTTTATATAGGTTGCTATATAGCACGAAAGACCGGAAGAACCTAATGTTAAGACTCTCCGTTCTCCACTTTTTGCGGATTTCTGAGGTATTGCGTGATAGATTTAACGCTGCACCTTGCCTAGTGACCAGAGGGAGGAAATGAAAATATTAATCATCCCCCTGAGTGCGAATCGAACCCACACCCGTCGCGCTTACAGCCTTTGAGCTACCACGACCTCCAATAAGGCCCTTTTTATAACTTTGAAAACTAAATTAAATGAAAATAGTGTCAAATATAATGATATTTTTGTGATAAAAGAACTACGTAAAAGATAAATAAAATCAAATGTATAGATAAATATATATGTATGGGTAGTACAGATAAAGATAGACTTATAGAGATATTATAGAGCAGTATTTGCGTAGTTTTTTTACTATAATTTCGTTATCATAATCTAGGGGGATAATAATCAAACGTAAACGAACATAGTCGTTGGATTTCCACTTTAGATTAGATTATAATAGAAAAGCGCGAAATTTGTAGTTTTTTTTTAAAGTGACCCACTGCATCCTCAGGCATGACGAGACACTTTTTCTATCTTTGTTTACCATTTAAAAAATATATCTTTTCCATATCTATGATCTTTATAATTATATAATCTATATAATCCAGTATTTTGCTTGAAAGACCTGACGCCTCATTTCAGTAATGAAAGCGGCAAAACATTTTGTTATACATACTAAAAAACAATAATAAGCAATAACCAGTTGCTATGAAATTTATTTGAGACTACGAGTACCTATGAAAGATGACCTATCTTATAAAAAAGAATGACTAATTATTTAAAAAATAAAAAGAAAAATAATATAATTGTTTAACATTATATTCATGAAAATAAAATATTTTTATAAATTGAATACAAACTCTTGCAATCGATCTCTTGTTGTCAAGATAACGATACAAAGTTCAGTAAAATACGTCTATTCTATTATGTTTAGCTTCTCGAAGGGTTTATACACTCTATTCAACCTTCTCCAAGTTTTTGATCAATTTTCGTCCCATTGCTTGGCGAAACTTAACGCTGAACGATTTGCATAGGCAGGGAAGTTAAAATAGGTCAAATATTCTGTTGACTGGAAATCAAATCCACAGATATGGAGATCTAAAGTCGATCACTCTGCCACTGTGCCACAACGACCTAATATCCTATCTATTCTATATCTAGAAAAACTACGAACTACTACGAATCATTTACCGACTGTAAACGATCGATGTACCGTTCTTTTATAGTCTTGATACTTTCATAAAGAATAATTTTCCTGTAATCTATTAACAAACGGTTACACGCGATGCGAGTGGATCGTTTAGTGGAAGTGTTCAATTAACACTGCTCTTTAATTGCCCAGCCCAGTTTTTTATTATATTAGTTTTTCCTTTATCTTCACCCATTTCTTATTTAAAATTGTTAATAAATGCAATAATATTTACTCTGTCGTTGAATGTTACGTGGGGTCTTATTACCGGGCGATACCAGAAGCAACCTAATGTTCAAGACACGCCGTTCCCCACATTCCAACGAAATTTCAAGACATTACGTGTTGAGTGGCAGAACTAAACGCGGCGCTTTGCCTTGCTGCTAGAGCGAGGAAATTAAAATATTAAATAAATAATTTTCCCAAATGAAAGTCGAACCCACAACCGTCGCGTTCACACTAGTGCCCCTGTGCCAAGACGGTCTTATAATTAAGTCATGCAGGTTTCAATATAATGTAGGTTTGTCATATTAATTATTCACACATTTATTTTTATCTCTATTTACAACATATATGCATTTTTTTATTTATACTTTCTTGAGAAATATTTTAACCTTATTTTTTTATTATTTTATTTTTATTATACAAATATATGATAAAGATAAGATTATAACTCAGCCTTTAATTTTCGAAGAAAACCGAAATACGGGTATTCACCGCATGACACTTGACATTTATTTATATAATTTAATTATTATATGATAATAAAAATTTTAAATAGGTATATAGATAACGAAAAATGGGTGCTTTGCCCTTTAAATTTAAATTAAAATTTAAATTACAATTTAAATTTTAAAATAATAACAAGAGAATAAGCATAGATATAACGAGGTCGCATCGCTGCATTCTACGAAATACGTACACGTGAACTGCCTTACGTAAAACATGGATCACGTATGTCATGGATGACATTTAACAAATGAAAAAGGATGATTGTATAAGATTTTTACTCGATATTAAAATTTTTGTAAGAAAAAATTGTTTTTAGATTGACCTTAAAGTTTAAATATAATGACGACAGAGGGAATCTAGGGGTAAAACACTCCGTTTAACACTTTCCACTTAATTATCGACATATTTATAGAATAATTAAATTCAACACCGCGATTTTTATGACCAAAGAACTGGAAATATATCATTTTCCCGAGTAGGAATCGAACCAACCACTGTCATGTTTACAATATTTTTTTTAATATATAAAAATTTTATTCTTATTTCGTTAAAAATCAAAATATCAATTAACATATTTATGTAGACAGCTACAAGTTAAACGCCTTATCGAAGTTAGTGACCATGTTACGTCGTTGCCAAGGCGGCGTTCTTTTGTCAGACTTTCTATATCAATATTTTAAATATCAATTATTTATAATTATATATTTGCAATATACCTTAAGTATATTGAAGAAATTATTGAAAGTAAAGGTTTTCATGGCGCAATGGGACAGCGTATGGAAACGTGATTGTTTTGGGTTCGATATCCTCTCGGGCGAGTGATTCTATTTAAATGAAGTGTTTGTATTTTCCTGCAGTAGCAGACAGAGCACGGTGTTGATTTCCGCAGCATAGTTATTCCTGACAAAGAGCAATATTTCAACATTCTAGATGAGTTAATCTCTAGGTAATTGAGTCATTTCAGAGTTTTATATATATTAGTATACCTGTGTAACGGCCAGGTGTAGCTCAGGGCCAATGAATTACTTATTATCTTTATTTCTTTACTGGTACGGTAACGATGCTAAGCGCGGCGTTGAGTTCCGCTACTCAACATGCAATGCTTTCAGGATTTGGAGGGAAGTGGGGAACGGGGTGTCTTAACACTAGGTTCCCAAATTCCCTCTGCTTACTCTACATGTACAGTGTGAAGAAAAAAAATATAAATGTACTCTGTACACATATTGTATTAAATTTGATCACCTCATCTCATATCAAAACAGAATTTAAAAATTCACTTAGGTAAGTAATTATATGAAAAAATAAAAATTTCATGCCTTATAACCGTAAATTTTGCAGTTAAAATGCAAATACATACATACATATATCTACTTATATATAAACGACCGGTTTTTAACACTTCACTGGCACTTGTCCGAGCTTGTTTTATTTTATTGATCACGTTTTGGTTATTTGGGTGAATGCATTCGATGCAGAACTTCGACAACGCCAAAAATAAACTTTTAACGCCGTTTTTATGTTAAAACTAAATTGAAGCTATTAAATTATTCTTCTCTAAAGTGACTCTTATATTATCAAGATGAAAATTATTTATACGTTTTTTATGCTATTGATTTTAAGTTAATTTGTAAAGGAAGTCGTTGGTTCGATTCCCTTTCGGGGGTATGAACTACAATCAATGTAAAGCGAAGTGGTTGTCATCACTTTAGTAAAATTATCTTTGCCTCCAAATTAGTGAAAAATGTAAAAGAAACACTAAAAGAAAAAAACTGACTTCGATTCAAGTGTGCCGCAGGTTACTTATCGCTACAGAAAAAGAATGTCAGAGGATTTCGTTTATATGGTTTTTTACTTTTATTCAATTTTAATTGGGTACAATGGCTTTACCATAGAGATTATATTTATTCTAAAACTAAAAGTTTAGGAAATACGTTTATGGTAAACTGCATTGTTACTATGCCAATTAACTATTTTTTAACAAAATATCTTTTGATACTTAAGAAATGTTAGATTAATAAAATATTATTGTTGCTATTAAATAAAAAACAAATAGGAAATAAATAAAAAGTCACACAATTGAAATAATAAAAAAAACATTAACTTTAAATATTTGTTCAAATAAATTACGTAGAAAAATAAATTTCAATATAATATAAACATATTTATTTGTAGAAACGTACATATATATATGTCAATAAATTACGAGTATATTATGACGTCATGACCTTGTGTGACGTTTTCTGTCATCGAACTGCAATTACAGTAATAGAACATACAATCTAGTTTATGCAAAATTAAACTTTCTATAAGCATTATAAGAATCAATTTACATTGGTTTAGTATAGATTATTGCTAATCAAATTGGAGGTTATGTAAAAATAAATAGGCGGATAAAACATGTCTAATATTTAAATTAAATAATAAGTTTGCTTATAATATTGTTATTAGGCCGTCATAGCGCAGCAGCACAGTACCTGACTGTAAAGACGACATTTGTGTGTTCGATTCCCGCTCAGAGGAATGAATTAATTCAATTTCCTCGCCCTGATAATAAGATAAACCGGGCCCAAGAATTCCACAAGTCAACACGCACTCTTTTCGAAAATTGAACGGTTCGTGGGAAACAGTGTCTTGCCACTACGTTCCCTATTATATGCGGGACACAGGGTGAAGCTAAAAAAAATAGACAGATAAAAAAGATAGATAGAAAATATTCAATTCAATTTAATTATTTAAAACAATATTTACTCAATTGTTTTACCAGGAAAGCGAAGCGAAATACGATATATCATTACGACCGATAGCTCCACATAAACAAACATATGATTTTATATTTCTCTGTAATATAAATATCATTGGTAGTCTAAATAAACACATATGGGGGACCAATAAAAACATATTTAGTCGTCATATGGCCCTAACCGGTGGGATATGGAAGAAAATAACATTATTTATTCTCCATGTTACTTGTTATAGATAAATGTAATGAATATTAGATCATTCTAACAAAATAAAGAAACTGTAAAAAGATATTTTAAATTTTTACACCTTCAAGTCCAAACAAACTAATATATATACTTAATATTAAAAAAAACGCTTATTCATTATAATACGATACAATAGACGTAAATATTCAAGTGGCGCCAAACAACATTTTTCTAAGAAAACTTGCGTTGCAGTAGACTAATATATGGAAAAAACATATAAAAATTATATTACTGAATATGAATAATATGATTCAGTAATAAATGCAACTAGCATCGAATTGCAACCGCAATGTAAAAATACTATCTGTTACCTGCGGCTTCGACCGCGTGGTGAAATGGAAATGACTAAAAGTTGTATATATATGACAAATTCTCAGTGTCTTAGGTACCTAATACCGAACGTAGGTATAGTAGGTTCTAACAAAATGAGAAACTCCTTCCCTCATAAATAGACTTTCCAATATAATAGAAAAAAAATATTTTGAAACAATTGAGTTTAGCGCATTCAACCAAACGATCTCATCAACTTTGTAAGATTTCCATAGATGATTAAGCCACAATAGTCTTGAGTTCGATTCCCACTCGGGGGATTGAATTATTTTTATTTCCTATATATGATAAAAAATACTGACTAAAATGTGCGTCTGTCTGTATAACGAATGAAAACATTTCGTTTGAGATTAAAACAAACAGCCATTAGAGCGACGCAACGGAGTCTTGATTTTTTAATGATACGAAAGGTCTCGGTCACATAGGTTACCTTTTACGTTCATTTTAACTGACTCACAAGAAAATAATAATGTATTTTTTTTTTAATTTTACTTTCCCTAACAAAAGCTAAGCTAAGTAAGCTTGTTGAAGCTTATTATATTAAGCATCACCTGCCTAGCAGGTTAGATAAGTTAAAACTCTACGATCCTCCTTTTATTTCGGATATTATGTGAAGAATGACAAAACGACGATCCTTTGGGATATTGTATGAGGAATGGCAGAAGCCAATGCAAGCAAATGAATATAATAAAAAAAATGCAATTAACATTTGCCCGGACGGGGATTGAACCGACAACTATTGCGCTACTTGTCAAACGTTGTTCCAGGGAACCTTGATGGTAAAGATAGGGGTGAAACACGATGAAAGTTATTTAACAATTTATTTATTTTCTAACACAAAAGTGATCTATTTAAAAAAAATAACAGAATTTAATCGGAAAATAACAAATCTGGAACGTTTAACATTGGTTTAACCTTTAACATTGATCGCTTGAACAAACCGTATCAAATTCGGCTTAATGCGTTACGGTCTTCAAGCAATATTATAAGCTGAATGTATTGAAATAACGGTAACTAGTCTTTAAATAATAATTGCGTTTATCAGCATAATACCTATATTATTGCGGCCGTCGACAGTTGCGGGTTCAATTCCCACTTAGTGAGTAAAATGTAAAATATTTTCATTCCGTCGCTCTGGTAATGGTAACTGGATAAAGCGTGAAGCTAAAAATATATATTATTAAAAGAAATAATATATATTTTTATATTAAGAAATAAAAAGCAATTTAAAAACTATAATAATACTAGTGGGCCCGGACGCGGCTACGCCCGCGAAAATATAAGCGTAAATAATTAAAATAAGTTAAAAAAAATAATAAGTGGAGATTTATTATTAGAAAAAATATCTGAGTAACCGAAATGAACAAACAAAAAGAAGTAAAAGTAACTAAAGGAAATTCTTAATATTAGAAAAAGTACCTAAAGTTTGCCGTGCGCTCGTACTAAACATTTTTCTATATTAAATAATAATTATTTCTTGCGAACAATATTAAATAAAATCTCAAATGATTAAAATTACGAACATCGGTATAGATAACAAATAATTACATAAAAATTAACAGTAATTCGAAAATATATAAAAATTTACAAAACCATCAAAGTCATCTGCCCGTTCGCGTCGATCATACAATACCACTCGTAGGTTAGGTCATTTGGAATCAGTGACATCGCCTTAATTATTTATTAGAATGTTACACAGTAAACTATAATTTCAATCTAGATGAAATGCTAAAAGTGACTCTTATATTTATTTACATAAGGATGAATATCAAATTATAGAAATCATCTAATTTTTGTTAATGTATACAAATCTATATCGGCGCGCGCCATGTATGCATTAATGTAGGCAAGCAAACTCATTTTGGGTGACTTTTTCTAACAACAAACTTTGCAAATCGTTGCTTAGCAACGGCGGTTGTTATAAACATGGCGGAATAAATTGCATGTCAAATTAATAATTATTTTAATATATTAATATATATCGACAATATTACAAATATAAGAAAAAAAAGTATCCTATGTTCATCCCGGGACCCTCAAGTATCTCTATATGAGTATTTTATCAAAATTAAATTAGCGGTTTGGCCCTGATTGCGTAAAAGACAGACAGACAGACAGACAGACAGAGTTACTTTCGAATTTATAATATAGGTATGGATGAGACGTACTATCTTCTATGTATGTAACAAGTACATATAAATGCATGACCATACAAACATGTTGCGTATTAACTATTCATAAAAAGTTTAAAAAGGAATGGGTACCTTTATGAGCTTCCATCCATCTATCCATCAGCCTTTCAACGTCCACTGCTGGACATAGGCCTCCCCTAATTCTCGCCACTCCGTCGGGTCCTGCGCCCTTTGAATCCAGCGGATGAGCTTACTACGAATAAATGTCTTCTATACGAAAAATAAAAAAAACTAATTTAATCCCTTCTAAAAGAGGATTAGACAGTACAGGGACCTCTCATAAATAAATTCTATAAAATTTTTAAGGTTGGTGTACATGAGTTTTTTTTTTCGTAAGTTTCACGCTGCATATAGCGGGGTAGGCAGAGGAAACAGAGGAATCTAGTGTTAAAACTCTATAGTGCTACTTTTATTAAAATTTTCGAGACATTATGGTATAGAGTGGCGGAATTCACAGGCGATCATAGTATCTGTCAAACTTATGTTTGGTTAAAAAAACGACTACTAAAATAGAATTTAAAATCGATTTATATTCTCATTTCTATTAAATATATCTCAATTTACAAAATAGAACTTAGTGGTATAACACTCCGTTCCCCTTTATTTTGAAATATGCTATAAAACCGCAAAACATCTAGTATGAAATAGCTGTAAAATTTACCTCACATCGTTAAAATGTTCGACCCGTATAATAAAGATTGATAGCCCCCTGTTAAGAGCCATTAGATATATATTTATTACTTACTAAAGTAAGTAAATGAACCTAGTACCTACATCATTAATGCTACATCTTGAAAATATAAACGCCTAAGGTAACTTTGACCTAAAGTACATCAAATAATATATATTTTGCATTTAATTTTCCTCAACGAATAGACCATCAAATACCAAAAAAAATTGAACCAGTAGTTCCTGAGATTAACATGTTCAACCAACCAAAGGAGGCTGCTCCTTTGTGAAGTCGGTTAAAAATCAAATAAAACACTTTGTATACACTTCCTTACGTACAATAAAATTTACATACAATCACATACACATATCGTGTAACAGTTCTATGGGAACTTTCTCCTTAGCATATATTAAAAATACCATAATAAGTATTATGTAACATTATTTATACTTATGGAAAGGCTTTCTTTTCCTTTCAAAGAGGCTTAAATTCCTTATAGAGGTATATAGTTGTAATTTCTAATGAGCAATTACAGCGTGCATAGTTGCTGAAATGCATGGCCGTGAGTCGGAATTCGAATTTAAAATCTTATTATTTGTATGTTAATATTTGAGGTCGCTTGCGACTGTGAGCACGACGGTTGTGGGTTCAATGCCTACTCGGGTGAATGAAATATTTAATATATTCATTTTCATAACGTGTAACGAAGCAAAACGATGCGATGAATTCCGCCTTCCAACTTGCAATGCCTCGAGAATTCGACAGAAACTGGAGAACGTAAGTGTCTTAACGGGAAGGAACTGTCTTAAGACTAGGTTCTCAAGTCCCTTTTCCTGCTCTGTTATGTGCGGGATACAAAAAAAAATAATTTGTTTAAAAATGAAACTTTTGACATATTATTTTAACTTTCTCATAACACAAAAATACATAATCTTTAACCTACATTGTTTGTTGGTTGATTACCATACAAAGATGCACCGAGTTATACGTTCTTATGTTGAAAAATTACGCAATCTCTTTAAGTTGGCTTTAAAACATAATTGAACACTATGGTCACGGTACATCCAGAAAAAAATATTGGTTAATGAGACAAATTGCGGTGTTAAGTTCCACGAAGTCCCTAAAACAGTTAAGAGCGAATATAAAAAAAATATACCAGTTTTTAATTTTTTTTACTAAGATGGTGGGCTGTCATTAAAAATACATTAATTTGTACAAACTTTAATATCAGATTATCTCCGTGTAATAATAGCCAAAATTGCATTATTTAATGTAAAGAAATAATTACATATTACATTACATACGAAGTGTTTTAACGCGTTTTATGACTTCATCGAAAAGTGAATTTTAATTTGTTTATTATTTTTCGTTGAATTATGTTTCAATATTATTTTGTGCGTTTTACGTAATTAATGTCCATATTGAATTTTAGAAGAAAAATATTTTTTTACTTAACGCTGTGTCCAGCATATAGCTTGGTGAACAGAGGGAACCCGCCGTTTCCTTCTTTTAGCCCAATTTTCGAGACATTGCGTGTTGGCGGAACTCAACGCCGCGCTTTGCCTTGGTAACTTGGAGCGTTGGAATGAAACTTCAATATAAACCTACTTGCCTCGCTATTACATTATAAGTTTACATAATGTATAATAGATACTTATTTAACTCTGAAAGTACCATAAATAATATTATACATTTTAAATTTAATATGGGAATACGATAAATCATTTTAGTTGTCCAGGTTTTTGCTCAAAGCAATCATTTTGCGTCCATAAACACTGAACTTACCTTTTTTATTTGACAAATTTTGATTCGAACCGCCATTCGTAATTTATCATTATTGTTTTAGGGTTGTCCTATATTATTTTGTAAAAATTGATTTTTTTTTTAATATTATAATGGAAGTATTACGCCTTATCCTGCTTACGGCAGACATAGGAACCCTAGTGTCTTAACACTAAGTCACTCACTGATAAGACACTCTGTTTCTCACTTCCACCCAATTTCCGAGACTGTGTGTTGATTGGCGTAATTGCCACGCCACGATTAAAGATATTTAAGATTTCGATATAAATCGAAAATATCAATTGAAAACTGCAAGTATTTTAAGAGGCGTTCATTTCATAGCGTTTGAATGTAAACGTGGCAGTTGTGGGTTCAATTCCTACTCGGGTTAATGAAATATTTTCCTCCCCTTAGGTTAGGTTCCCTTTACCTAATTTACTATATGGGGAATACAGCGTGAAGCTGACAACAAAATATTTTACCATCCCTATAATCCCATTGATACTTTATACTGAACGTGAACACTAAATTCTCGAAAACATGAACAAAAACTCGCTTTAAGAGGACTCAGGGAAAAGTAAAATGAATAATTCACTTCGCTTCCTTTCATTCTCTTTCTTTCTTTTCTTTTCTTTTCTTCCAAATATCAAGTACAAATATAAAGCAATGCGTCGTGTGGGACATTTGTACTAAAACAGTGTATGTTTATTTATTGTTCGATTACAATGGACGCGGCCGGAATATTTTATCATAAGAATTTTGTTTTCTTAAGTGTATACCGCCTTTACGTACATTGAGTTAAATAATTTAAAAATCGAACATTTCCTGGCGCTGGAGTTTGTAAACGCGACAGTTGTGGGTTCGATTCCCAGTGTTGAGTATAAAATATCTTCATTTCCTTGCAAACAAGCTGGCTTTTTGTTTTTTCAATGTCTCACAAATTGGACCGTGCACGAGGAAGTTTTTAAAATTATTCGTACGAAAATTGTGTCTTTAGAATGATTGAGTCATACGACCGTCAGGTGCTATGCTATCAATAGATAATTCAAAATGAATACTGTTGACATAGTGACTAAAATTGTAGTGCACTCTTATAAACACTTTTTTAGCTTCACGCTGTATCCCACACACAGCAAGATAGGCAAGGGAACCTGGGAACCTAGTCTACGTGAGGACGTATGCATATTGACTTGATGCGCATGCATATTGAGTGGAGCCACTGGTGAAACCATGAAATTCCATGGTGAACCATGGAAGTGTCTCCACTTCCACCAGTGGAAGCTTTTGAAGCTGTCTCAACAAATCATCCATCCTGAGGGAGGTGCAATGGCCCCCTTTAAAATGTATAAAGCTATACGTGCTTATCAGTTAAAAAATTGGTTCAATGAAATCTGCATCTACTGTATGATACAACTTTCATCGATTATTGATTAGGTATTGTTATCTTGTTTACCCGTTACGCTTATGAGAATACTTTATATGTTTATAGAGAAATTAAAGCATAAATCCCTTCGATAATGATTTCAGTTTATTCTACAATTTTCTATTGAAATCAATGTTAGATTATTTAGTTGTACTCATATCATTTGTGCCAGTCATTTCCGAAAATGAAATATTTATTGTTTTCATTCCTTCGAGTTCGAGTTCGGTAATGCAACAAAACGCGGCGTTAAGGTCCGCCACTGATCATAATGTCTTAAAAATTTGGTCAAAAGTGCGAAACAGAGTGTTTTAACACTAGGGTCCCTCTGCCTACTGTGCTGTGAGGAAAATATGAAAAGCAAATCTAAAAATAATACATTTAAACTACATTCCACAATGTATAACTAAAGATGGACACACAAAAAAAAATTAAAGTCACTTTATTATCTTATAATTGAAGAATGCTTTTAACACATTCATTTTAAATCCTTTCACTGGTACCATTACAAACATGTGATAGTTAAGTTTTTAGTAATTATCGACAAATTGAATTCTTATCGAAAACAAACAGTCTACAGAGGTGTAATCTGTATCTCTTAGCAGTAAGCATTCTTAATATATTTTTAGTCTCAGGATTTTGTTAGCAGCGTCACGCTGTAACGCTATAAAAATGTAACAATAACCAAAAATGTAATATACCCACGAATAGCAGGGTAATCGAGGGACCCTGGGAACATAGGACTCCGTTCTGTTTCGTTCTGGGAACATAGGACTCCTTTCGGTTTCGTTCTGGGAACATAGAACTCCGTTCTCCGCCCAATTTACTCCGTTCTTTTTGATCGGCGGGACCCAACGCAGTATTTAGTATCTATTATGAGAGAAAATCGTCGCGGTTATAATGAAACGCCGTTCCACTGCATCACGACTCACGACGGCCACAAAGCCTATCCTGATATTTGGGAACAGCATAAAATTCATCATTAAAATAGAGACATCTCAAATGCACTAAGATTCTATTATATTATTTAAAAGTTTTCCTACTTTATTTAAAAAAAAACGAATTTATCTTAAGGAAATAAATGGTCATTAATATTGCAAAATTTACCAACTAAGCCAGCTTAACTGGTGCTCCATTTTATCATAGCGTGACGTGCTTTAACGCACGTCGCCAATTGATAGCAACGATATCGATTTCACGCTGCTAGAAACGTGAATTAGTATTTAAATGCCATTAAAACCATATAAATATGTAATATGTAAACAGGAGAAAACCTCAGTTGACCTTTGACAACTAAAGTATGGATGATACTGGAGGATGTCACGCATAAAGAATGAGAACCCCCCGCAGGGCATGTATGAAGAAAGAGATATGCAGAGACCGTCGTGCTTGGCCTAAAATATCTCATTTAGTATATATATTAGGATGTTAAAGAAGTACCCTAACTCACTTTCATATTTAAGAAGATATAGGCACTCATTTTTATTATTTTTACATCGCACTTTACGCTTTACGACCGGCGATAAAAAAAGAAAAGATTTTATATAGAAACGTCGTCGTGCAGCGGGCGTCTGAGTGTAAACACGACGGTTGCAGGTTCGATTCCTACTCTGGTAACAAGACAAAACACGGTTAAGTTACGCTACTCTCTTGCTATATGGGATATAGCGTAAAGCTGTTAAAAACTAATATACTTTTTATATAACACAAATATATAACTTATCATAACTAATAAATCAGGAATCCGCTACCAATCTATACATTTTTGTGTATACAATTGACTCTATTGGTTTCAATAGACCATGCCCCATACGATATGAAGTGTGATTTATCGTCACGCTCTAACGCTTGGATAATAATATACGTGTCGATAACATTCTATAGATGGGTCATAAATTATTATTTATAACTGGTTCAAATCCCGTAGACATATGGGTATTCTTTTTGACAGATTCACTTCGTTCTCCACTGTCGGCTCTTATTCAAGATATTACGTGTAGAATAACGGGGTTAAACGCCGATCTTCGTCTTGTGAGGCCGTGGAAAATTAATATAATAGAATCCCTCGTAGAAAAAATTCGTCGAGTCGAGTCGAGTCGTTTGAAAAAAAACCTGGAAAATTTGTGATAGTAGAAAAATGGCTGACAACAAATGATAATGTGGACTTTCTAAGTAATTTCTTAGCGACATTGATCGATGTTAGATAAGAAATCGTTACAATATCTCTAACGATAAAGATAACGAAGCTATATTTTTGTGTATTTCGCTACATTAGGTCGATTTGTTTGATTTAATAAAATCTAAGAAACCATATACATATTTGACCCACACGTAAAAATTCAACAACTTAAACTTTGAACTTGGCAATTATACATAGATTTGGTACAATATAATATGGTCACCACTCTGAACTGAAGAGTTAAACAATTCTTCAGAGGTACCTAGTAAACCAGAGAGGCTTAGGTACCTCTGGAGAGTTGAATCTAAATTGAGTATAGGCTCATATAATTCTCATTCTCATAAAAACTCTATACTAATTGAACAATGGAAATTATGGATCCAAATATTATTTACCATATCCAATTACCAAAGCGAGATTGTCATTCGTTTATAATCTTTCTATAAAATCAGTCTATAAAATTATATAAAGTTTTTACATAACACTATTTGGTTATTATCAGAAATCGCGAAAGATAAAATAGATAAATAGGTCTACATTAAAACACGACGCCCCCGTTGCTTTGTTATCAAACACGCATAATAAATGATAATAAAAGAAATAAATGTAAATAAAAATAACTTTTATTACAGCTTAAAAATTATATTACAAAGGAAATGATAAGGTCACCTTTGCACACTTCCTTTATGCGTGAAATGTACTTTATAATGTAATTTAATTACTTTTCTTTTGATATATTATTACATAGATTTTTTTCTCGAAAATTATTTCTTTAATTTTGTAGTTTTATTTATTTTTTTATCCATCTATCAATTCTCACACGATTATTTAAAATTGTAATTATTGAAATTGAATCAAGATTATCATTAAAAATGCTTGTATTGCACGAATATTTTCAGAACGACAATGAGGCAACTCCATTAGTTCTCTTAAATCTAAAAATACTTAGAAAAAATCACTAATTTAACTCTTTTTGTTACAGCATAGCAACGAAAACGACACAGCCGTTCCACGTAGCGCTCGCAGTTCTAGTAATAGTGGCGTGGCTTACCAAGTCTGGGTCCAGTGCCAACTTGAGGGGCTGGAAGGCATTGTACGTGGGAGCCGTCGCAACACACCTGGGAGCACAAATATGGATGACGTTAGTGTCTGGTAAGTTGAATTTTCTGGAGAAAACAATTAACATTTTGTTTTCAGGGTTCCGTGCCTTAAAAGTAAAAATACAGAACCCTTATAGACGGATGGATCACTTTTTTTGCACGTCTGTCCGCCTGTTTGTCCGTCTGTCAACAACAACAACAACAACAGCTCGTTCCTGACTTTGTTTGTTTCTTTCTTTGTGCAATTAATTTTATTTGAATTTTATTTTACCAACGTACAGTTAAAAAAATGTATAGTCAATAAATTTAGTTTTCTAGATGTACAGCTAATAAACAAAAACTATGGACTATACATACTTTTTATTTAATTTAATATTTTAAATATGCAAATTAAATTAAATTTAAAGTGAAATCAGTGCAGAAC
Source organism: Heliconius numata (assembly GCA_016802625.1). Lineage (NCBI taxonomy): Eukaryota > Metazoa > Arthropoda > Insecta > Lepidoptera > Nymphalidae > Heliconius > Heliconius numata. Next base: position 23,338 of record JAEBDU010013264.1, read on the forward strand.
AGATTAATTATATCAATATAATAAACAGGGCTTATATAATTAGATAATTATAAATATAAAACGATTATTCCAAATCCTGAGGCTAGACGTTTTTATTTTATCAGATAATTCTGAAATTGCAAAATAATAATAAAATACTTTCTTTCAAATGCAATAGCACTAAAAGCAAAAAAAAAAGAAATTATAGAATATAATAAATACTAAAAATATATCAATATTTATTTACACGCTGTTTTCCTCATAGAGCAGGGTAGGCAACTAGTGTTAAGACACTACGTTGCCCACTTTCCGCACAATTTTCGTATTGAATAGAGAAACTAATAATCCGTGGCTAGTCTGTATAGATCAACTTTCATCTCAGTGCTACAGACATTAAAAATGTTTTCTACACATATATTATTTTTCTGTATTTCCACAAATAATTATAATATCTTCTGTTGATATGGACATTTGCTATAATAATCTTTTCTCCGATTATTTTATCTTAAAGACGAATTGTTTTTCTCAGAATATATGCTTATTTTGACTGGAATTTTTGTTACTGTTATTGTTTAGAATTGTAAAAAACATATATATATTTTTAAAACATTTTATTTTTCAAAATTATGCTATTTTATTAATTAGAATTTAGAATTTAAATTGCAATATGGAATATATATATTTTAAGTACCACATTACGTATCCGTAAGTTTTTTTTTTAATTAAAGTAACGATTGCAATTTAAAAATCGATCACACCTTTACATGTATTATTGAAAAATAATTGATAGTCTCCAATATACTCTCCAAATATCTGACCCATCACTAATCCCTGTATAAAATAATACGTAATTACTAGTATTCTAGGACGGAGAAATAGTCTCCGTTTTATAATTTATAATGTAAACATGTATCCTGTCATTATCATTAGTCATAGATTTATTTATTTACTATATATAGAACTTCCTTTCCGAGCAACTTAGATTGAGTCAGTCCAGATGGTTCTAAAAAGGTAAAAATCCAAATATAGTCAATTCATTAGCAATTTCATCGTTCAATTACAAAATTTATTGAAACCAATAATTTAAAACGGTCTAATATTACGTCTTAATTTTTAACATTATTTTTAAATCCCGTTGTCGCATAAAATAGGATAACGTTTAATATTTACTTTTCTAAATTTAAAATATTTGTTATATTTTTTTTTCATTCAAAAATGCATAGGCTTTATAAATGTACCAAATTTTAATCACCTTCTTCGACATAATTAAGAGACCGAACTTTTCTTTTTAGTCATTTATATTAAAATAGTTTTTTTTATCTAATATTATTCTTATGGTTTCTCCCGCTTCGATATAATATATGATGTATTTATCATTTACCTTCATCTTGAATTAGTTTGTCTTTTAAAGTTTTAAGTTATTACTCAGTAAAACTTTATTAAAGGATAGGTTAAGAATTAAGTGGATTTTGATGGGAGGGTAAGATACAATATAAAGAACGAATTACTTCAAAGGATAAACACAATTTTATTTTAAAAACTTCTATTTTAAATTCCACATACAAATACCTTAATTAAGTGCAATTATGTGATCTTATTATAATCAAAGATAACACAATCGGTTAAATATCTTAAATTACTTAACCACTTTTATAATAATCATTTACAAAAAAATTGATCTTCATTTAAACTTTTCTGAGAACAGATTAAATATATTTAGATAATTTGTATAAAATCTACAAAAAAGTCTTTATGCCTTTGAAATAAAGACTATAAGTATAAAAAAATAACTATAAATGTTTTCGTAAGACGTTCTTTTAAAGTTATTACACGAACAAATGTAAAAATTTATGCAATTTGTTGCACGAATACTTTGGGCCCGATTCAATTAACTTATATACTTTGTTTAAATAAATAGACTTTTTATGACCATTTACAGTTGGTGGATTATCTTTGGAAAATAGGCATGCTATCGCGGATTTTAAATTGGATTTTTCAACTTTGGTTAAGTCCCAAACTTAAAACGGTTAAAGTAAAAAAAAACTAACCATTTATATAGCATATGCACGAAAAGTCTCATTTGTTTGCAATCTTTTTATTATTATTCCACTCAATTCACTTCAAAATAGCGTAATGTAATATAATCTATAACCTTCCTCAATACGTGGGCTATCCAAAACAAAAAAATATTTTACAGTTTGAACCAGTAGTTACTGAGATTAGCGCGTTCAACCAAACAAACTTTTCCACGTTATAATATGAAAGTATTTAAATAAAGAAAAATGAACAAATATTCTATTATTACTTTACTTGCAAGGCTGTGTACCTATCTATGTTTATATTTTAAATTTTATTTGACGGCACAATAGGCTGAATGATGAAGCTATAAATTATGGGAAGGTCGGCAATATTCTTAACAGTTTATTAGAATGTAATTCGTAATGAGAATAACTTCTTTAAATTCTTCTTTAAATAAAAACCTGCTATGTGCGTGAAACCAAAAGAAATATTATTGCTATATATATCAAAATGTGACGTATGTATGTTTGTAGTAGTTTGGATAAAATAATTTAACTTTAAGCTTAAAAAAATTTACCTTAACTTCAGTTCCTTTTAAATGACATTCAGTTCATTAATTAAAACAATGACTATTGACTTTTTAATTATACAATACTTACAACTCATTTTGTTCAAAAAAATTCAAAAGTATATAATAAGAAAATATTTTATATAGGAAAAAACATTACATAGCGACCGACCAAAGCAGGTTTATTACATCAATTAAACAAGTTTATGGGCATCTGTACTTGTTAGTACATTTTTTCTGCGTATTGAAGTATTATATTCGACTTTCATTATTCTTTTCTTTTTTTATTGCCACATATGTTAATATATCTCCTTTAAAATAAGGATAGTATTTGACTGTAAGCATATTTTAATTGTATTTAAAACTTTAGTTAACTCTAATGTAACCTGACCGTGTATTTCTAAGGCCCCATATGAGTCTTATACTCATAGTTATCTATCTAAATAAAATTGAAAATTTATTTATATTTATATAGAATATGAGTGGCGGAACTCAACGCCGCGCTTTATCTTGTTGCTTACGCTTTGTCTAGCGTAAAAATCAAAATATTTCACTTCCAGTAACAAGGATCAAAACCAAGCAATCAATCATTCGTGATTACAGTCAAATGTCCCATTGCGACGATGGACATATACTCATTTACGTTTTATTTAAATATCATATAAAAATATCGTATAATCTAAAATTACTTTAGGCTACCTTTGAAATGCATTTAATTTATAATACCTACTGGATGTCATTAGTAAACTTCTATTTTATTTATAATCTGTGGGATAGAAATAAAATGGCGTACAAGGAACTTCCTATAGTAATCCTCAATTACGATTCATTCAATTGATGACTCAACGCCTCGAATTCTATTGATATGACCTTCTCGTACAACGATATTTCACTCTAAATATTATATATAAAAGTATGTAGATATAATAAAACTATTATATGGTAAGGTCAAATGTTCAATTCTCGAAATTAAAGTTTGATCTGATTTACTTAATAAGAAGAGGTTTATCTACTTTGTATAAGGATAAGATTTTATTATACCGATACCTTTATTCTTTAATGTCAAACGAAACAAATAAACAAAATTTTATATATAAAAACAGCCATTTATTTTTGTAAAAATATTAGAGACTGATTCTGGAATTAATTCTCACTTGAGGAAAATGTTTTATTTATTTTATTCCCTATTCTGGTAATAAGACAAAGGCACGGGGTTGAGTCCCACCACTGAACACGCAAAAATTGGGCGGTGCGTATGCAACGGAGTGTTTTAACACTAGATTAAATCTGCATACCCTTCTATATGGGAAATACAAAGTAAAGCTAACTTTGAGTTTACTATATATGTAGAAAGCCTGAAATATGTTAAACCAATATTTGTCCACATCGAAAATCCAACCTACGACCTCGGTGCAACCTTAAGTTAAAATCTGTAACTACTGTACTTAGAGGCCCGTTAATCTCACTATAGACAACCGAACGCTATCTAAATAGCGCCCTTGACTGCAAAAAGGTCGTACAATCGTTTTGTTGGTAAATTGTCAGTTGTGTAAGGTTAAAAGTAGTAGCTTGTATATTATTTATTTAATTATTTAGGTTCTTTTATTTAATATTATTTTCTGTTAACTCATATCGGGTTAACATATAATGAGTATATTTTCAAATAAAATTGAACATCTCCCACTAGGTTTTGTTAGAAATTAAAATATTTTTATTTTGGATAATCAAGGGAGTCTAGTCTCGCACTGGTAACGTCTCTTAACTCAAGGTTCCCTCTGCCTACCCTGCTGAGTGCTGGATACATCGTGCAGCTATATGAAGCCTAGGTTTACCTTAAGTTTATAAAATCAAGTACAAAGATATAAAATATATAATACCTATTAACCATGTTTAACCATGTATTCTAAGTATTGATTTCTTTCCAGGCATAGTGCTGTATTTCTCTCTCCCGCGGCACGAGTTCGGTCGTGTCCAGACGGTGTTGTTCCCCGTGTATTACGCCTTCAACTCTCTGGTCAGCCTGTTGGCAGCGCTCGCGTACTTCCGCACGCAATGTCTCACCCGCTTCGAGAATACTTCCTGGGTACAAGTAAGTTGAGAAATTATATATTTTTTTAATTTTATTAATTTAAGGTAGTATTATTTTTTAAGTTAAAAAATGATCTATTGTGGATGGATGTAGGACCTTTGCCTTGAAAGATAGAGTGCCTTACCACTCTGTCAATCAAGGCCCTAGGAAAATAATATAAGAACATTAAATAATTCTTTTAAAAAATAAAAATTTAATCTTCATTTATAACCAGTAGTTTCTTCAAATGAATTAAGTAAAATGAGAGAGGATAATGATGATTGGTGAAATTATTGCTTGTTAACCTTACACAGGTTAAAAATAATAAAAGAAAAGAAATAACTACCTACACCAAACAACTTATTCAAAAAATAGCTTAAGGCACAAAGCAAAGATAACATTATCAACTTTTGCAACAAAATAAAACTACAATGACGAAGCTTATAAAGAAAAGTGCTTTGATCTTTAAACAGGAAACCACAAAACAAACGCTTGCTTCCAGGGCTGCCAGTATTTATTTTAACTGTGTTAATTTTACTTTTGTTTAATAATTATTTAATTAAATATAGGAATTCTTATAGTATATTATTTAAAATATTAAGTATCATTAAGAGATATTTAATTTGCTAAAAATATTAATTTTTAAAATGGCAACCCATTTTACTTATTTTACATGGCGCCTACTTTACCTTGCTCGTTTGACTTTTCGATGCCAATTGACCTTAATGTAAGGATTAAAGCACGATTAATGAAATAAAATACAACATCCAATTAAATAAGGAAATTTATTAAATTATTCGTAAAAATTATACATTGACACTTTAAGTGGTAACTTTTAAGTGGCGCGGTAATAAAATTTTATAGTATTAAATATTATTTTTGTAATAAAAGTTGATGTCAATCGTGGTGCAGTGGCACAAGCGCGCTACTGTGAACGTGACAAGTTATGGGTTCGATCCCACTCGAGAAAATAAAATATTTAACACTTTAATTTCCTAAGAAAATGGATAACCAAAGTGTCTTAGTGAGAACTCAGTGTCTTAACATTTCCCAGGTCCCCTATGCCTAACCTGCTATGTGCAGGATACTGCGTGAAATTTAAAAACATATTTCAAGATATTGTGTGTTAAGTGGCTAAACTCAATGCCGCCGTTTACCTTCCATATCGAGGAAAATAAAAAGAATTATAAACCCTAATGGAAATTGAACCCACAACCTTCTCACATACAGTCGCACTCAGCTAAACAAACGGTAGTTCTTCATTTTTAATGTCACCGTTTCACTCACTCTTGCCATGCTAATTCGATGAGCACTGAATATGACGTTTTCATTCCTTTATCATTATAAATTTTTGCGAATGTAAGACTTAATGAGATAAGTTTTAAACTTTTAAAGCATTTATTATATTAGTGCCAAGGTTTAAAGTAAAGTAACATTGCAATTTGTTATTGCAATATCTTAACTAAAATGGCAGAACCATTAATCAAATATTGCTAAAATAAAATGGAGGTTCTCAATAGATGATTAGAATATAATGAAACACTATAGATTGATGTTAATTTAATAGCTCATTTTTAAATTACTTCTCTTAGAATTTGAAAGTACCGTATAAAAGTTATCTACAGTAGGATTGTAGCTATAGGTACTTACTTTGATGGTTAGTTTTGTTGTTAGCATACCTGTAAAAAGATTTTTAAAAGATAGGTACCTATCACTTTTCAAACAATTGTGAAAGACTAAGGAAGCAAGAAACGAAGAAAATGGTACAAATAATTTCTACATACTGAGACCATAGGCGCAGAGTCTAACTGTAAATATGATGGTTTTAGGTTCGATTTCCACTCAAGGTATTGAGTTATCTTTAATGACAAAAGCGCGATGTTTCGAAACTTTGGCGGTGCATGGGGAACGGAGTGTCTTGACACTTGATTGCCTGTGTTTACTCTGTTATGTGCGGCATATAGTAAAAAATCTGTTTTTATCTACAGAAAAGACCAAATAATATCCTCCAATAAGCCTATGATTAACACCATTACATAACATTCACACGCCATTGTTCTAAATGAAATCTTCAACCTTCGATTATAAGACAAGTAATTAAAATTACCAATTAACTAGATATTTATGAACTAAATAAATACATAAATATTTTAATATTAATATTTGAATAGTTCATTCCTACTGTACAATTTATTATCATCGACGCTATCAATAAATGTCAAACGAAAATAGCCTTTTTTAGATCTTTTCGATGCAAACGAATGATATTGAAATATTATAGATACGTGACGTAACTGTAAATATTTTTTATGAGCGATCATATTGTACTTTTACTAAAATATATGTTAATTTTGTATTTTGTTTTACACTTTGAATAGCAGTTTAGGCAGAGGGAACCTAGTGTTAAGACATTCCGTTCCCCACTTTCTGCTGAATTCTGCAGGCATTGCGTGTTGACTGGCAGAACTCAACGCCGCGCTTTACCTCGACACCAGAGCGAAGAAATGGAAATGTAAACTTAAATAAATATTTCACTTCCTCGAGTGGAGATCGAATCCACAACCGTCGCGTTACAGTCACACCCTTGTGCCGCTGCGCCACAACGGCTTCTAAGATTACAATTTTGTTTGTTCAGCATCACATTGTTATATGCATATAGCAGGCTAGGAAGAGAGATCCTATAAGTGTTAAGTCTATAATAAAACAACATACGCATATCGGAATTACAATGCATAAAATAAGAATTTTTTCAGCGTGATAAAAACAAAAATGGAACACTGATCGATTAAATACCTAAATATAGAATATTATTTGCATAAATAATCGAAGAAACATAAATTACTGTATAACAGCAATAAAAATTTATAACATTTTTTTAATCAACAGTAATAACCGTGCTTAAAGTCATAAATCATAAACCAACATCAAATATATCCACGTGTATTGTGTTACTAAGGCTTTAGAAAAATATTTTAAATAACTTTTTATATACGTACTTGAAAATACATGTTTTTGTATTATAATCCATTTTTTATTGACTGGTGAAAGCGAACTGCGTAATTATTTTTTAACTAGAGCTAAGAAATATATACAAATATATAATGACATTTAAATACCCAAAGTAGGGTAGGCAGAGGAAACAAAGTGTTAAGACACTCCACAGTCCATTCCTCATTTTCCTTGCATCGAGACGCCGCTTGTTGCATGCCAGATCTTAACACCACGCTTTATCTTTTTTTTAACCCCCAAATGGGCATCGAACACATAGCGGTCGCGCTTAGCCCTTAGTGTTTCAGCGCAACGTTAAACGATTTTATGTACCTAATATTAATTTCCCTATTCTTCTTGTTACAGCTAGCCCTGCTGTTAGTAGTATTCAGTATCGAAGCGTACGTCCGACTCTGCCTCGTGCGGCCTATGCTGCGCGCGAAGCACGTCAAAACACAGATGGAAGAAGCCGCCGGCGGTGGACAGGAAGTGAGTTGGTTTTTTTTTAATTACTATATATGTACTACTACAGTAAGGTCGATGTGTTGTGGTCGTCCTGAAGTTAGATAGCTGAGTTGAGTGAGTCGTTGAGTTTGATTTTGTTTTCGATTATGTTCTTTCAAGTGAGCATAGTGAATAAATCAGAAGGCTATACTGTATTTTACAGTGGTAAAGGAGCATGTATATACAGATTGCAATGTCTTTAAATTGATTAAATAATCTTATTTTATTAGGCTGCAATGACGGACGATTATAATTTATGTTTCTATTTTTTTTTTATGATATATTTTTGCATATAATATATCGACGTCGATAAGGCATTTGACAGATAAAATTGGAAAATGTAAACTAAATTTGTAATTACCAGACAGAATTTCACTATTAGTGATTAAATTTATTTATGATAAACATTATGTATTAAATTTATTTATGATAATAAATGTTACATTTATTATCAATCGATTTAATAAGACGACTAATTAACATACATACGTATCTACAAACATACGTAGCTTTTTATATAAATATTTGATACGCTCGATACTTTTATTAGATTAGCGAATTATGGTTACTAAGTCACGGACTTGTAATTTCGTTGCTTCGATACAAGTTTGTATAAACTGTTAATCAATGAATATAATATGTGAAAAAATATAATAGACCAATTTGTACGGTACTGTTAACTACGAATAATATATATGTAAATAGTTTTTATACTTTGATATGTCATCATTTATCTAAACATATAAGTATAATATGTAAATTTGATTTTTGTAGATTTAAAATAGAAATTTTACTAACTTAATAGAAGTAGTACCTCTTAGTCGGTATTATTAACGTTTAATTGAGACTATTTTGTTATAAAATTCTAAAACATCAAAATAATAATTATTAATTTATACAATCATAAAATAAAATTCAATTATCTTATAACGTACAAGGTGTGAAGATGCCACAGATAACACATAGAGTCTAGACCCGAATATGTCAGATCTTAACAAGTTCTACCGTCCTTATTTGGTAATGCCAGTGTGAGAGTACAACATGTTCTAATTAAATCGCCCATACACGCTCTAATGATAGCGAACATTTCATACAGTAATTCGTTTTAAGAATTTAAAATAAATCAGAGTATTTTTCTTTAATTACATATATATTTTATAACTTCCTACCTAATATACTTTGTTGTCAATATAAAGAGTTCATTGTTTTAAAATTGAACCCCCTATTACCATCTTATAGGACTACAGCGATTCAGCTACAGTCTTATATCCCGTATATTGTCGATGTGGAAAGATAAGCAAGCCAAATTAAAACAAGACAGACATTTATTTTACTTAGCAACAGTGTCTTACTGTCAATCATCTTCCAAATGTAAAACACGTGTTTAGTATTTAATTTCAAACGACTTGCGACGTGTCATTTCAAATTATTATCATTTTCAACGTTTAGCACTAAGCTATAAATATATTTTATTTCTTAATATTTTACGTTTCATTTATCATTAAACAACGTATGAAGTGCAACATATAATTAACTAATTATATACTTTTAAATAACCTTTTTTGTACAAATAATGTATTAATCTATATATATAAAAGGACTTGACCTCACTGACTGAGGTAAGACGCACGCACAGCCGTAACTGCTGATGGTAGAAACATGAAATTTGGACAGATGTTTACTTTTGTAATCTGGACATCCACTAAGAAGGGATTTTGAAAAATTTTTACTCTAAAGGGGTGAAATAGGGGTGGAAAGTTTGTATGGAAAAAAAATTAAATCTTCACCGATTTTTATAAAATTTGAAATTTAGATTTTTAAAAGTATTTAATTGAACACGTGTTTCGTCGTTTTCTAGCATTCTCCCCCTAAGGGTGCAAATAAGGGGTTAAAAGTTTGTATGGAAAAATCTGAAATGGATTTTTATAAAATTTGAAATTTAGACTCTTAAAAATATTTCATTGAACACATGTTTCGTGGTTTATTAGAATTCACCCCTAATTACGCAAGCGAAGCTGCGCGCGTCCGCTAGTATATTTATATAAATTGCACGATGAGTGACCACAAGCTTTAATTATAGGATAAGTTTAATGTAAAGTTCCTAAACGATTTTTCTATTAATTTCAGGTCGGTCGCTTAGTTCTCGGTGAGCTTGCCCACTGTCCCCGCTACCTCCGCGTCCTGAAGACCTTTAGAGCCTACCATTCATCTATAGCGATGGGCACCATGATTACTTTAGGGTGCTCCTTCTATTCCACCATGATCCTGGTAGACTCAATGTGCCATTGAATGAACTCAGCATGGCTACTCAGCGTCAACTCAAAGTCTCGAATTATATTAGTGTTTACTATTTGTGAATAATTTTAAATTCCATTGTTAAGGCAGAGGAATTTTTAATGTTATTGTTAAAATTACATTTGTTGTTGTTTCAACAATATTACAATACGAATTTACTTACATTGTGTGCCTTTGTAAGAAACTAATGTGGCTGTCATTTCATTTTGACAGATCAACGAATTTATAATTGCCAAATAGGCAATAGTTTATATTTTTAAATTTTCATCTAAATTGTCATTTCTTGGATAATATCTATTAACATTTTAAGAAAGTAATAATAATACAGGAAAATATTTTTCTATTTTACCATAGCCTTTTAGGCATTGTAACTGGATATCGAATATTTTTGGTGAATTAAACTTACATTCATTAAAAAATATATCATTGTCATACATCTGACTATCAAAATAAATCATTGTATTGTGCTCTTTCTTCCACACATATTAAACCTTTATAATAATCAACGTCATTTTAAAAAAAAAACAAATTAAAATGCATTCGAGAAACTCCAAAAATTACGTATTTCTAATACCTTCGCTTAGAGTAAAGCTGTATGTGTATCCTAGTACTAGTACAAACCTTAGGGTATTTAATATACCTATGCCTTACTTTGTCTACTAAGGTGAATATTGCATAAATGAAATACAGCTGTATTTTTTTCGTAAAGGTAGTTCATTATTAGAAATACCGATTTTCGGAGTAACCCTAATGCCTTTTTTTAATACATATAGTATGCATTTCATTAACCATTGTAGGTTACTATTTCGATTACGGGCTGTGGTCTGTATTATAGATTTTTAGATTGTAGCTAATCGAGTCGGGTGTTTGAGGCGCTGGTCGCAAGAACTGAGCAATTTGGAGTGAAATTGTATAAAATATTAGATATAAGCAAATTAGTTAAATATATTATTATGTATTATGTTTTAAAGATATGAATTACCTTGAATGGATGAAATTGTAAGGCTTTTCAGTGTAATACATATCTTAATCTTTTTAAAATATACAAAAGAAATAATTGACGAAATATTTTCATTTGTTTCAACATAAGTAAGTAGTGTAGCCAATTGTTTAAGTAAATTATATTCTTGCCGTATAGTGTACGTCACCGTCAGCCGCAACCTAAGCTGTTTGATAGGATCTCGAATTGACTGCTTCCTTTCATCTACTGCCATATATAAACTTTAGCTTATAATGTAGAATAAGTTTTGTAGCCGGGCGCCATCGCCAAAAGCAGCATTTACGAGGTCAACTACACATTGTGTTTCGTTTACATGGAATAAATAATTTTCTAAAGTTGTTAGATGCTTTTTTGCAAAGATCTAGTCAGCTGTAAGCGGTGTGTGATCGTTAATATGCAGTATTAATTGCCTCGTGAACTGACCCTTGACGTGATCGAGCAGCTTACGCCGTTAGGCTGAGGTCACAATTTCATTTCATATTTTTAAATTAATTTTCAATAACTTTAGTTACTAATAATAACTTAGTAGCGTATGTAGCGATGTATTTAATCTAATATATTGATGATCTGAATGTTAATGTAAGCTTTTGTTATTTATTCGAGAGAATGAACGTATTAAAATATTAAATATACGATTAAAATTGAACCGCGTCGTTTATTTCGCAGGCCATACCTGTCAGTTACTTCATATCCCTATATCCCAATCTTGATAAAAATCTTACGAAATAAGCAAAACGAGTTCCTTGTATAATATGCAATGAAGCATTATCTTACACTCATTAAAATTTATGTCAATTTTAAAATATTTATTGAGAAACTGTAGCTGAAGGATTGATGAGTCACGTTCATTTCTCGTCCCCACAGTTCAATCATTTAAAATTAAAATAAAAGAGTAGGTATTAAGAGTCCGAGAGTCCGAGTATTTTAGTATAATGATAAAACGGTAATAAACATTTTTGAATTTGAATTCTAATTTTCTACACAAAAAAAAATATCAGCGCTAAGATTAAATGAATTATAGTTTCAATTATAATTAATATATTTTTTAAAAGGAATCTCAAAGACGAAAAAAGAGTAGGTAAATACAACGACCAAATCAGCTTCATGCTGTATTCCGCACACCGATGGAGAGGGAAAGGGAAAGGGAGGGGAAGGGAAAGACTCTCCGTTCCCCACTTTCCACCGAATTTTTCGAGGCAATGCGTGTTGAGTAGAGGAACTCAACGCCGGACTCTTGCCTTGGTGCCAGAGCGAAGAAATGAAAATATGAATAAATTTATTCGACACCCACACGGGGGAATGAAATAGTTATTATTTTTATATCCTCGCTCTGGTAACAAGAATTCGGCGGAAAGTGAAAGAATTCGGCGGACAAAATAAATAGATTTATTTAATTGATAAGTATTTTTTTATATTGAATATGACTATAACTCTTCAACTTTTGCCTGATCAATCATAAAAACATATACAGCTGTTTAATGTCACTGTCAAAGTCAAAAGTCAAGTACTTGTCAAGGAATGGCCTTACGTGTTTTTTTATTATTTGAGTTTGGAAATTTTATTGCATTGCACGATGAAATCTAAATTATTTACAGTGATTAAGCCTGAGATTTTATCAGTTTTAATAAATTTTAGTTTCACTAATAGTAAAAATGTTGTTCTTAGATAGAAGTGCGCATACAGAAACGATGAAGGAAGAAACTCGGAATTTCCACGTGAAAATGATTGTAGATAAATGTAAAACCGTGTTATTTTTATCTAGTGCAATTTGTACGTTTGCTGTTTTAATTTCATTACACAAATTACTGAACCACGATGTTAGATTATCGAAGCCCTTTTCGCCTATACCAGCTGGATTGTATGGAAATTATTTGGAACCTTTCGTTGAAGAGTCTCCACCGCCATCTCGAAAGGATGAAGGAAGGAAGGATAAAGCGCGAGACGCTGAAGCAGTTGTGTCCTTGAACGCAGCATTAGAAATGAAGAAACACGGTAAAGCAGATAAAGCTATGAAACTTTTCCAACATGCATTCGCTCTGTCACCAAAACATGCAGATATTTTAAACCATTACGGAGAATTTTTAGAGGAAACCAAAAAAGATGTAGTGAAAGCTGATCAATTGTACACATTGGCTCTTAGTAACTTTCCTCATCACACTGGTGCATTAATGAATAGGCAAAGAACAGCAAGTATTGTTGAAAACTTAGATCGAGAAATGTTACGAAAAATTGACGACAAACGAGACACTTTGTTATCGATACCAGAAAATAATGCAGCTCTATGCAGAGCTAAGAAAGAAGCATATTTCCAACACATATATCACACAGTTGCCATTGAAGGAAACACTATGACACTACAACAGACTCGAAGTATATTAGAAACTAGAATTGCTGTCGCTGGGAAAAGTATAGCAGAGCACAATGAAATTTTAGGATTAGACGCAGCTATGAAGTATATAAATACTACTTTATTATACAGATTAAGAGATATTAGTATAGGAGATATCTTAGAGATACATAAGAGAGTGCTAGGACATGTGGATCCTGTAGAAGGAGGTCAATTTAGAAGAACTCAGGTGTATGTTGGTGGTCACATTCCTCCAGGGCCGTCGGAAATACAAAAGCTAACAACACAGTTTTTAGATTGGTTGAATTCAGAAGATGCATTGGAGTTGCATCCTGTAAGGTTTGTTTCTTTTTTATGTGAATTATCTACACTTAAAGCTTTTTACAAATTTAATATTCTCTTTAAAATAGAGTTTTTATGCATATAGTTAAAAGTAATATAAATACAAAACATTTTAAAATTTACTTTACTTACAAACATTACTGGCACTTTTAAAATTAATTTATAGATATATTTTGCTTGGCATTTCATTCATCATGCAAAGCCTCATTGAGCAGTACATAGAAAATGGAATATCTTCACACTAGTTTCTCCCTGCCTACCCTGCTACATGTAGTAGTAATACAGTGTGATGCTGAAAAACATACATTTTTGGTACATATTTAAGTTAATAGTTGTCAATAATTTAAATATATGCTATTATTTAATTAAATGTATGTATTCCAGATATGCAGCCCTAGCCCACTATAAGCTAGTCTACATACATCCCTTCATCGATGGCAATGGTAGAACATCCCGACTTCTAATGAACTTGCTTCTAATGCAGGCTGGTTACCCTCCTGTCATCATTGCTAAGCAACACAGACATTTGTATTATCAGCATTTACAAACTGCTAACGAAGGGGATGTTAGGCCTTTTGTGAGGTAATATGTCCTTAAGTTTTTGTATGATTTTTGGAAATTATGATAATCCAGCTGTAAAGACTGGAAGCGTTCAGTTTATTAGAAAGGTAAATAATTTCATAAAAAGATAATAATGTCTTTTGTTAATGATAAAATTTTTTATAACTGCAACTAATTAATTACTTAGTTTTACAATAATCTTTAATTGTGGTATACCACATACATTATTAAGTAAATTATAGTTCTTGTTTAAAATTATAAACATTTGACCTACTTCCCCGTGTCCCATTGAGCCGAAATTCAAATAACGACTTGAATTTTGATGTTCTGAAATTATTTATTAATTGGATATTTACTACTAATAAAGTACTGGTTTCTTAAACCCTTTTATAGTAAATTACTTTTACTTCTGAATCCGATAATGTCATTGTCATCAGAATTGAAATCAATAAAAAAAATTGTGAATTTCGGAACAGCAAAGTCTTATTAGACATGGGACGACACGCAAAATCGCAATCGGGGTTCTGGTTACCCTATCTAGCCAGAGCAAAGCAACATGGCGTCCGGCGAATTGGTCTTAATCGCGGGATATTTAAAATTTTCTAAATATATTATTTAAATACACTATTATGTCAGTTATCGATAGAATTGTTTTTTATCTTTTCAGGTTTATAGCACAGTGTACAGAGAGAACTTTGAACTTATATCTTTGGGCTACAAGTGAGTACAGTCCAAGTGTCCCGGCTATAGGTGACCCACATATCCTTACTGGGGAAGGATTTGATGAAGATATAATATGAAAATGATTTAAAGTCATGAAACTTATAAAGATACTATCCAAAGGATATATTTTGTGGTACTTGTTTTGTAATTTGGTTAAAAAGTTTAAAGAACTCTCTCTCTCTATATATATATGACAATTTTTTTCTATATTAATTTAAAGTAATCATTTACTTTTTTGGAAGATTTATTTAAAATTAAGTAGTAAAAATATTTTAATTTCTTTGCTTTGCTCCATTTTAACGAATAATTACTGAAAAAACAGTTTATCTGTTTATGTTTTTTTAAATCCTTTATTTCATTTAGATAACAGCAATTTTGTGATAGACGACAAGCATTCTTTCGTGAAAATATATCACAAATGTGTCAAATAATATTCACTTATTCTTCAATTCATTTTAAGATAATAATATTGTATTCTAATTTTTATCTAGAAATTTTCTGTGATATACCTACACCTAAATTTATTTATTTATTTTAGATTAGTAATGTGTGTCTTAGGTCACAAATTGTAACGCAACCAGTGTGATCTTGCATTTATGCCGAATTTATATTGTAAAAATAAATAAGCTTATAATATATCTGATTTTTAGAAAACGAAAATTTGACTGTTTCCAAGAAGGCGAGGGTTTAAATCCCGCTAAGTTAAATTTTTTATACATTTTCTAAAAGTAGTTTTCTTTTCTAAAAGTGTGTGTTTAATATATTTGTTTCCTAAATTTACAGAACATGTAGTAATTTTTCATTGTAAATAAAAGTTTTAATAAATTCGAAATCATAAAAAATATGATTCCTATCTTCCAAACGCAGTATTATGTTCTTTAGTAAAAGATTATGATTATAGAAAAATTACAACAAATTTGGCGTTGCTTAAAATGTATATGTAATAAATTAAGTTTTATTTAAACAGTGATGCACAATGTAGTGGTACAGTGTGTCTTCCATTAAAATTCCATTACCAGCTCCAATCAATAAATTTCTGGACTAGTACAAAATGTGCTATAACTGTAAAGTTAATATTTAATAAAGAAATTTGTGACATTATTTAGTTTCATTATAAAATTATACCTTATAAAGTATAATATGTACCTTATCATCGTAAGTCATATTCTAGTGTAGTAGTCCGCTAACTCTAACAGCGTAAGCAAATTCTCAGGAGACAAAAAAATATGAATATTATTTTGTTTGTACGATTTTGAAAATTGATTTGTATTCCTCTACTATATGAAATAAAACAAAGGTTGGTTTTGTATTATTTCTAAACTTTGCCGTGGTAAAAAGATAATTGCCAACTTTGCCATGGTAAAAATATAGCAGCGTGATCCGTACTTATCGCAGTTTTGGATACACTGCGTGTTCGTAGCGCTTGTCTAGTTACCAGAGCGACGAAACGAAAATAATCCATTCGGAGTGGCCATCGAATCCACGACCGTGTGCTTTAAAAAACTTACCTTTTTTATTATTTGTTCCACCTTCACGCTGTATTCAGCAGGGAAGGCAAAAGTGACCTAGTGTTAATACCCTCCATCCCCTACTTTCCGCCGTATTTTTCGTGGCATTACGTCTTGAAAGGCGGAACTCAACGCCAGGCTTTTCCCTTAGTACCAGAGGTAAGAAATAAAAATAACTCATTTTCTCGAGTGGGGATCGAATCACACACAATGACACCATATGCCCCTGTGCCACGACGGCAA
This sequence comes from Heliconius numata, assembly GCA_016802625.1. Taxonomy (NCBI): domain Eukaryota; kingdom Metazoa; phylum Arthropoda; class Insecta; order Lepidoptera; family Nymphalidae; genus Heliconius; species Heliconius numata. Next base: position 40,483 of record JAEBDU010013264.1, read on the forward strand.
AAAACTTATTAATATTTAAATGTACAATAAAAATAAGGAAAAGAGGCAATAAAAATAACACATCCAATTCAATTTCGATTTATTTATTATAATGTGCGATGTTAAAATATGTTTATTATAATAAAGCATTTCAACTAGCACTCGCCTCCACAAGACGTCTATATTCATTTCAATTTCATTGCAAAGAAAAGTAATTAGATCGGCGTATACAGTCTCTCTGATACAGAGGACCGATTTTTTTATTTATTAATAAGCGCTATCTAATAAATTGAAGCTGTGACCTCGATCGGTTAAAACATTTTCTTGTTTTTATTTATTTATATATATTTATATTAATAAATTTGATTGCAGGAACAGAGAGGGCTTAGGGCTTATTAGAATGTTTACCCCACGCCTTGGTTGAATTTAGGAACATTGAATTTAAAAAATCTATAAATTTTATACCATCGAGGTTTAAATGATTTTGTATCCTAGCACCAGTATGTATTAAAAAAAACTCTGTCCAAAAAAAAGAAAATAAATGGTAAGGAATTGTATATTATATAATCTGTGTAAATTGGACAGATAGTAACAAAAAATCAAACAATATGGTTATTACAAGCGATATTTATTGAAGGCGCTGAACGAACGCTATTCAAGTAGAAATACGTTTACAATTATTATCACAAATTAATAATAAATAAGTCGCATTACAAAAAACGAAATATAATATTGACTTGCCCAAAAAAAGAACCTACATGGCTGTTAGTCTTTTGAGTGTTTTTACTATTTTTAAAATAATAATTTTAATTTTACGATTTTTATGAGATGAATGAAAAATGAATATGCCATATTTAAAAAGTTTAAAAAAACGTGTTTAGGTATAGAAATTTATTTCACCGTTTGTCTAAAGGCCGACTAGCGACCTATATAAATAAGCATTTAATACACAATTAATCAATATAATAATTGATACTAAGTTAAACTAAATTTACAATGGCAAATAGCAATTTTCTTTTTATAATTAAAGAAATGAGTGTTTTATTGAAAAAAAAAAACAAAACTTATATATGAAAATGTAATTATGAACTGAAATACATATAAAATTAGCCTTGTTATATTCACACCAAACTATCGAATCTAACTCACAACTGCATGAGTATTTTTTTTTAAATGCAGAGACTATTTCAATTAATATGTTTTTACAGTATATTTTTTTTATTATAGCAACACATGAATTTTCATCAGGCATCTCTAAATCTACTCGGCCATTGTCAAGATAGTTTTTAGTAAGTTTAGTTGAAATAGTCTCTCATAGCCCGAAATGACAATATTTTAAAATTTTCATCATACATATACTTAAATGTCATGCGAAAGATTCATGGACGTAGGGTAATCCCCATTTCATACAAATATTTTATATAGGCCTTTAGCGAAGTTAAATGCATAGTTAAGGGTAATTTATCTCGATTTATATTGTTTTGACTAATGGAATCGAGTTTTTTGTTTTGTTTAACTTTGTATGTATTGAACCATTGACATGTTTGTGTGAATATAAGTATTCTTTATAATATAGCTTATCACAACAATATAAATCGAGTAAAAAAATAATAATAATTGTTAAAAAAAGTATATAAATTAAACGTCGCACCACACTGGGTAGTCCAAGACTAAAACAATCAAAGCTAATAATCGATTTAGAATCGATTTTGCGACAAGTCGATTAGATCACGTCCCTATTTAACATCCTAGGGCACGAGATAACATCTATACTGTATTCTTTATAGAAAAATCGCATCCACTAACACTACAACTTATATATAGCATCCATTTTGTTATGGGAATCGACTTTTTTTATGGGGATGAGAGTATTTTTTTTCTCAAAATATAACGCCTAAGATAATGGTATAGAGGCGTTGTGCTTACAACACTATTATTACATTAATCAATGACGGCACTCATGACTTTGAATCTAAGCGTTTTATTGATTTTTTTTATCATTTTACATCAAAAGTTTTGTAGGCCAGCTACCATCCCACAATATGTTTAAGCTCAGTGTAAAGCAAAATGTACTAACTCATAAAATAAGGCATTCAATATCGATACTATTAACCAATAAGGATGAATTCCATTCATTTATATTATATGTAATTATTTAATCGATGATTGTGAATCATCCCAGCATTTTATAACTTAGCACATTTTAAAACCGAGATCTGTTATAATAAAAGCCCAGATCCCAAACCAAATCTGAATAGCACAGATTAATTACACACACACACTATATCGATATTGTATCAAAAATAGTAATTTAACAACGAAAAAGAAAATAAACAAGCAAAAAAAAATCGTATTCAATACATAAATGTTGCAAAAATGTATATACAATTAGGAACATACAACATTCTAAATTTAAACTGTGTCATAGAAAACAAACAACAGACAATCCAATATGTCGACATGACAACATTCTAAATACAAACTTTGAAAAATATACTATTCTATTCGAACTGTCACAGATACGATATCGACATTACATATGTGTGCTTACACCTGTGCATCTATGGGAAGGAATGTGTGTATATATACGCATAGACATCTGTAGTTGTGTGAGTCTGTCTGAGTCATAAACAACTGATGTGTCTGCATGCTACGTATATATACGCATATATGGCTGCGTATACTGTGTCAGCGTAGGGGGTGTGTGTGCTAGTGATGTCTCGATGGCTGTATGCGTCGTGAGATATGCTCCTCCTGTTGCATCTTCGCGCGGAACTCGGCGACGAGATCGCGCGACTGCGCTAGTACTGCTAGTTGCTCGTTCAGCAGCTCCTCCCACTGGGTGGCGTAGGCTGGGGAATTCATATTGTATTTTTGTAAGTTATAAATTACTATTAAATATTAATTGAGGCGGCATATGTATATTCAGGTATTCTTAAAAAATATAAGATGTGAAAGAACAAGGAGATAAGTATTGTAATTATTGTCATTGATCACTTTCTAAAGATATTTTAAAATATTTTATTGACTTAATTTACTCCAAAAAAAATATTATTTTATGAGTTAATTATTATTTATTATTAACTTAAGAAATACTACTTGGAATCGATTGTTTTAAATTAATATTTTATAAATATGACTAAAAATAATTAAAGTTAATTGTTTTTTTTTATTATAACCTCAAACGATGTGATAGTGATTTAGGGTCAGTGTCATTTAATAAAAAATGGACCTGCTTAAAATATAATTTTAGCATTTTTGAGCTTTATTAAACGCATACATTAGTAGTTATTTTTTTATTTAAAATCAAAAATAATAATACTATACACTAATAGGCCAATCCCATGGCCCATGGGCGTGGGTTCGATTCGCACTCAGGAATTATTAAATATTTCATTACATCTTAGTGGAATTTGAACCCACAATCTGTCGCGTTTACAATCGCACTTTTGTGCCCACCGCGGCACAAAGGCCTTAACTAACTAAAAAAAATAATCTATATAATACGTGAAAGAAAACATTTCAACCCCTTTGTACGAAAATTGTGCGGACAGATTAGGGTGAAATTTGACGTACCTAAAGTGAAGAAGTGCAAAAATGTATATTTTTTATAAAATAATATACAAAAATATATTTAAATTAATGAAATAAATATAACACACTACCATAGTATGGTCGAACAACATTATAAGCTTTTGTGTAAAGTGACATACACGTTGCTATGGCAATGGCTTGTTTATACGATTCAAATCGTTCTCTAGTTGGTGTTAAAAAGCCGATGATAGTAATATGAGCGATAGCATTGGCATTACCGAAAGCGATGGACCGATATTAATTGTACGAAATTTTGATTTATGGGGTATTGTTATGATATACTATTATGAAATAACATTTTATTACATAAGTATTAAATCATAATGTCTAATTGAATTCCATAATTGTACAAAGATACAAAAATATTTAAAGTTTAAAATGTTTCAAATAAACATGTTGAATTTCATGAGGAATAGGTAATATTATATTATTGTTATAAACATTAACATTATACGTGTTACAGAAAGTAGAGAAAAGGTTGCCTCTACCTAGCATAAATACAAGATACACACAAAAACATTTTTCACATAAGTTATAAAGTAAATCAATATGAAGAAAGTATAGCATAAGTTTCATAGAAAATAATTTCATTTTCAAAATAATTTGTTTCATATAGGATATCAAAGACAAAACCCCACAAAATTATAACAAATGAATGTTAAACAACATATTAAGTTTATTTATCAAACCTAACATACGGCCAGTCGGTCGTCGCGTGCCAAGGCCATAGCTCGAAAAGGCGCGATGGCGTTTGGCGCGACGCGCCTCTGTAAAATAACATTTACACATGCTGGCAAAAGGCGATGGAACATTCTAGCATATTCTGGCACGTTCTAAAAGATTATTAGCACAATTCAGCACATTCTGACAATTGTAGGACACATTAGCACATAGAAAATAGCGAAGCGATATCCTCGTAATTATATTAAGAAAATACAAAGAAATCACAAAAGTACAAGATAATATTTTAAAACTATCAATATAAATAATATAGATCAATTAAAATTTGTATAAAAACAATATATTAGAAGTGTGTGTGCTTATTAAGAGGTTTTCGCTACACACCGAAAAGAGAACATAATAAACATAGAATAGAAGTTAATAATAAAATGTAATAATATTTTACAGTATAAGAAGAAATAGTTAATTAATTCATTTTAAAACTACTACTGGATATTAATATGTTAGCATGTAATATATAAAAAAGCTTAATTGATATTTACAAAATATAATAAAATTGTTTATTTTGTCTGTTAATCTGTTGATTGTATATAGAGCATTCATATTATGTACATATTCATTCATACTAATTACGTGTGTAAGTGTACGTGTGAGTGTGCATTTCCTCGCGCATAATTGTACGCGTGCGTCTGTAAACGTGTATATGTATTTACATTTATATTCATAATAAATGTTTATGTTAATATGTAATTAATGTAGGTATATAATTATACATACAATAATTATTAGTACATATACAAAACGGTCGATGAGTCGTGGCCGCTAAAGCTGAAATTAGACAGTTGAGCAGATTTGATTTTAGCATGTTGCTTACTTTTCTTGTTTATATTTTAATATATCCCTATATTCATAATGCTACTTTATTTAAAAAGCATAATGAACATTGATTCTGTTCTCTTGTAAAACATACTTTTTAACATTTCCTTTTATACGTAGGGGCGACCGTTGTTGACACACACATATCCACACATTACGCACACACACAACTCACCGTCCTGGTCATAGTCTACGTCCCTGGTGAGCGCCAGCAGCGCGTTGCACCGCTGCAGCGCGTGCTGCATGTAGTCCGAGATAGCCTTGTGGCTGTCCAGCACCTCCTCCTCGGAGCGCTGCAGTTCGTCTATCGCCTCGTGGAACGTGTACATCTCTGCTGACATGTCGCCTTCCTGTTAAAGCATTTAATAAAACTATGAAGTTTCGGATTTACGAACGGGCACCTGCACAGAGTGATACCTCTCACACCGAACCAAATACTAAAATACAGTGGGGCGCGACGTTAATTGTCATTTACTATAACGCCTAAGTCCTTGTATTGAGTATTATGCACTCAGCAACTATTTGTCTGCATGCTATTGTTAATTACAATTAAGTAAATTACACGACTTTCGATGACATATTCCTGAAATTATTATTATTTATGTTTTACGTAAAGCTGTTTTTTTATATACTTACATTAAGCGATCTCAAATGTGCTAGATCATCGTGGGCAGGCTCCATATCTACATCCGCTAGCGGTGACTCCGCACGACCACGTGACCCTTCCGATGTACCAAGCTCCTTTACTCTGTGGAATGAGGAAAAAAACAATTATATTATTAGTATTGCATTAGATCGACGAACTTTGAATTTAAGTTTGCTTTTTACAACACAAGCTATGTCCCTGGAATATGAAAATGGCAGAAAGTCGTGAATAGCGAGTAAATTATACTAACAAATATTAATATTCTAATATTACATACAAGATTAAAATATGAAATTTTAAAAGCAGGATTTTTTTTACATTTAAATGTAAAAATAAAAATTTTTAAAATTAAATCAAATCATGAGCCGTGATCATCACATCATATCAGTGTCGGTTTATTTAAACCGGCTATCAGTATTTTTTATTATTTCATATAGGCAGATATATATAACTTCATGCTGTATCCTGCACATAGCAGGATAGACAGAAGGAACCTGGAAACCTTACGACACTTAGTTCCCATTAAAACACTCCCGTTCCCCATTTACATACTATATGTAATATACATACCTGTCAGCATATCTAAGCGTATTCAACGAGTGTTCACAAGAAGACATGGCGGGTGATATCATGGCTATCATGCAGGTGCGGCTCTTGTCACCGATGAAGCTGTCTCGCAGCACTTGCGTCAACTTCGACACGCGGAACGGCAAATGGTTGTTTCCCTTCATTCCGAGTGCTCTGATACACTCTTTCAGTGCTAGGAGGGATTTGTTGATTTCGGCACTTTCCATGCCTGGAAATGAAGAAAAGTTATAATAGATATTAAAATATTAACCAAATATTAGTGAATCGACGTATCAATATTTTAACGTTGCGGGACTCGGATTTCTTGGAAACCATTTAAGCACTCTAGTCAATTAAGTCTGAAGTCGATATTTTTATAACAATTTATATCAATTATTATCCTTGCTATACATGCATTGGATAGATTCTAAAAAGGTGGGTTTAATTTCCGGTAAGTATGAATATCACATATAATGAAACATAACTATTTTTCTTTCTTATATAACAAAATTAATTTTAGTGATTGTACTAGACGACCGACGTGTGTGACATTTGCGTATGAACAATGACCCCAGAATTTTTTATATGAAAAGTGGATTTCGATATGTTTTCAATATATCACAATGTTGTATTAATAAAACTTGGCCATGGCCAAATGTAATATTTTGGACATAACCATCACTTGAGAACATTTTTTATTTTATGTTGCTTACGACTATATATTGACCCAAGCCCCTTGCTCCATACCGGATAATTTTACGAAGTAATCAGATTTTTGATATCTACAAAGAAAAAAAATACGTAAATTACTCACGTGTCTGTCTATTAGCCGATGACGTGTCGGCACCTCGCTCGTTGCCCGCCAAGTCTATAAGCGAGAATTTGCCGTGCACGCGATGCATGCCGGGGGAACGTATCACTATTTGGAAAACTGCGTGCGATCTGGACGAATTGGAGTTTGCTGATGTCTGGAATTGAAGGAAATTACTTCAAATAATAAAATTAAATTAAACTATAAGCAGTTCCAGTATAACACTAACACTTTAATTTTAATTATTGTAAATAGAAAGATTGTAAAGACTAATTATATATTTCAATACAAGCAAAGATAAACGACAAAGCGAAAGATGTCCAGAGAAGTAGGTTACATCGACACAATTAACATAAATAATATGAACTTTATCCATAAATGGACTATCCAACATAAAAATATGTTTTCAGTTCAAACCAGTAGTTCCTGAAGTTTTCCAACCATACAATTTCTTCATACTTATAATATTAAATATAAAATTACCAGCAGTAATATTACAACAAATATGATATTTTTTATTAAATATTATCATCTACCGACCGAAGGGACGCCTACCGGGTCCAATAGTAATTTCGCCGACTCTGAATCCGATTTTGAAATATAAACACAAATTTACGTCCAAATCGGTCCAGTCGTTTAGGAAGACTAGATTGACGAACACATATACTCTACAATTATATATATATAAGATATTTTAACGCCATATAATGCATATACACACCTGCCCTGAAGTCCTGGCAGCGTTCCCATGATGTATGAGCTTGAGGACCTCATCCACATTATCCACCACTTTCTCAGTGAGACCAACTATTTGCACTTGCTGTTTACCATCTTCGAGGACACGGAGTTTCGCTTTATCCGCTAGGAGATCGAATACCTGTTGATATGTATTGAATTTCATATGTATGTATGTATTAAGCCTTTGGAATTAGTACGAACAAAAGCAATTATTGTAGTTGCATTATGAGATATAAACACTTCAACCCAAAATTATAAAATCAGATTTATTTTACTTTACCGCGACGAAAAAAGATATTGTAAGTAGCTAAATAAACTGTTATTTTCCGTATCTTCAAACTTAATTATTTTATAAATAAATTCTTATAAGACAAACTTTTTAATTTTTTTTTTATACAACATATTACACAACAACAAAAATTACGTTCATTACGTTGATTTCTTCATTTCTAATTATTAGTAGAAAATTACTTACTTTCCCAGAATATATCTCGAAGAAAGCAGCGGAAACAATAAGGTTTAGTGGCTTGTATTTGGGAGACTTGAGGTACGCGAACACATCGCGCGCCGCCATCGCATATATACCCTTCTTGCAGTCTTGCATCTTACCCTGGAAATAAAATATAATATTAAGTCAAAAAGAAAAAAATCCTTGAAAAATAAATGAAAGATATTGAAAGGTATTGATTTTTTATCAAAAAAATTTCAATTAAGTTACTTTCACTGAGACAAAGCGCGGCGTTGAGTTCCGGCACTCAACACGCAATGCCAGCAAAAATGCCCGGAAAAGTGAAAACTCAATGTCACGTTTTCTATCATTACTAGCACGAGGACAGAAATATAATTCAATTCCCCAAATTAAAATATAAATAATAAGCAAAAAACTTTACAGTAATATTTTACCTGGAAGTCCCCACCCATAGTGTGTGTCTTCCCGGAGCCAGTCTGTCCGTACGCAAAGCACGTCGCCATACCACCCTCGAAGATAGTCTGCACTAGAGGCTTGGCCGTGTATCTGAAATATTTGAGGTAATATTTATTAAACTCTACAAATGGAATATACGTGCATGCCGGGTACTTAAATAGTGTTAAATATTTAAATTTTGACACCATTTAAGTCTTACTAATCCTACTATATGATATTATAAATTTTTGTGTTTAAAAGTTTGTGAGGAACTATGATTGTTGTTCCACTTTTTGGACTCTAACTTAAGCGGTGTAAACCAGGATGCTCTGTTTGTAGTGGCCTAACATAATGCACTAGAAGTAATAAACCTGAAAATTATTCCAGATTTTAGCACATATAAAATTATTTTTAATTAGCCAACACTTATTTTTTTGCTTTTAAGAGCTTTTGAGAAATATGGTCAGTGTAATTTTTAAAGACCTACTAAGTTAGATAAAAAAAAAATCATATGTTGGTGATGCTGTCATTTAACTTTTAAACTTGGTATAAAAATCCTAGTGATCAAAAATAAAAACTACTAATTACCAAATTTCAACTATGAACTTTCAATAAATTCAAAACACCTTGACATAGACACCTTGTGTCTATGACATATGAGTAGACAGATGGATCGACAAGCAAACTTTATTAAAAAATCCGTTTTTACCATTCCACTATAGAGGAAGCCTGAGTAACCCAAATACAAAAAAGAATAGTACTGGTAATATAACAAACAAAAGAAAAATAAAAGCTAAATCTCACTTATAAACAATTTCATTAGTGCAGGAATCGTCGAAGGCGTAGTCGAATCGGAACTTTTGATTTTCGAGGTATTTAGTGAGATCCACTTTGTTCTTCGGCTCGTGAACTATCATTTGATCCTTTGATGGAACACTTATAACGTCCACCTGGAAATTAAAAGGAAACATAGTTATTAATTAAGATAGACAAATGAAGAAGTAAGAAAGGTTGTCGCATATGGCGCAGCTCTGGTGAGGATTCGCCATATCCTTATGGACCCAGTCATATAAAGCGTAAAACTTTGTTTGCATGGACTTTAAAACTCTCCTCTCCGAGACTTTTCTTGCGCTGTAGGGAACACTCAGCAACCTATGTAAATATAACATTTCAACTTTTAGGTTCAGTAGTTTCATCCGTGTGTTTTCTGTTAATTTTCCCATCAAAAAGTGCAAATATAACAAAACATATAACAAAATCTTAACAGTGCATCTCAAATAGAGCAACTTTCATTTAAAAGAAACAGTAATAAAAATAATAACACATACTTCCTTCTTAGCACACTCCTTTTTATTCAACGGTCGTTTCCTCACGCACACTGTGATCTGGTGATCCTCGACTGGCTCGTTGCCAATTAGGGGCCTGAACTCGATACTGTTTTGATATTCTCTTATCATGGATAGAAACTCCCAGTTTGGATTGCCCGGATCCATGTTCATGAGGGCTTCCTGCAAGGTTAGAAGAAAATGAGTTTAAGTTAGATTATATGTAAAATATACAACCGTTAACTGAACACATTTTTTTATAAATAAAAAAAATGAGAACTATGAGTCACTTATTAAAATGCTCTATCACTAAGATATCTTGCCTTCTCCTCCTTCATCTCCGCTTGCCGTTGTCGTCTCTTCTCCCTGTTCTCCTTCAGTCTCTCTACCTCTTTCACTACGTTGGACCGTCGCACCGCTCCTGAAGCCACTGCATGCGGTACTGATACCGTACTAGTGACCGCTGCTGGTCGCGCCGATGATACCGGCGGATTGAACTGGGGAAAATCAATATTCAAATATTCTGCATCCATTTAGGCCATTAATAGCACTTATTGACTTTCTAAATTATTGTCCGCTGCATTCAACATACGCCACCACAAAGTCTCTACTTTCCGCCTGAATACGAGACACCGAGTGTTAAGTGGCGGAATTTAACAACGCACTTTGTCTACCAGAGCCATACTATAGCCATGATGGCAATACAAATAAAATGGTCCAAAAAAAATTAGAAACATAGTATTATGATCTTTGCCGGACATGTTAGCAGCACTTGTCATATGAGATAAGCATAAAGAATCTAATATTATAACATTAAGTTCTTAGTTTTTAGACGTTAAGTGTAAAGTATAAAGTACTGTTCACACAAATTAATTTGCAAAACTTCTAATATGAATATTATATATGATATGACAAATATTATTCAACGTCACGAATTTACTCGTAATTGTGGTAAAACACCAATCCCTTAACAAATATTACAGCTAATAGAACATATTGCGTTCAAGAATAAAACAAAGAGGAATAAAAAGCTAAGATAGGAACCTCTTTTATATTATGCATCCGTCGATGCGCTTGCAGAGGCTGCATATTCGGCATTACCGAGGCAGCGCTGGGTGTACTGCTTGTTCGGGAACGACCACCAGACGTGGGAGGTTGCTAGGAAAGGAAAAGGATTGTGGGGAATTTGTGAGATATAGGAATAACAAAATCCTAAAAGTCCAAAATCCAAGTCAACCTGTTGTGTAATCCTGGAGTTGGGCGTAGGTTGAGTCTGCAGCGGCGGTACATTCTCAGCGCCCCGCCGACCCGTCGTGTCGCCGCCGTGCCCGTTCGTGTAGGCGCCGCCCATATTCGTCGCCCGCGACTGATTGTTGCGGGTGACGCGCGACGGTGCCGCAACTGCAATTTAATATACATAAAAACGTATAATGTAAGCACAATATAAAAAAAACAAAGTTCCTATAAATAGTTATTTAGATTTCAAGTAACAATAATAACTAAATCACACTTAACTACGAAAATAATTGTGAAAATGCTGAAACAATCTTATATTACATAAATTACAATAATAATTAAACGAAACATTAAAATATAACTTACTTTTACTACCAAACAAAGTGCTCAGAAACAAAACAATACAATAGATCAAAAGGAAAATAAAAAACCTATTATTTACAAATGAGTGTTGATGGATCACCATAATATCAAAGAAAACGTACGGTTTCAACATAACCAACTGATAATATACCGAAAGCATTGTATTACGATAAACGAAACAACAGCCGAAATGCGTGAAACTAAAACGGGATGGACCGTGCAAAAGCGATAAAATAATGTACTATACGATAACAGCCTACGTCTTACGTGACTTCGGCCCGTCTTCCTCCACTGTATGCTCTGGGGTGTCGGAATTCTCGAACGCGTCAGTGGGGGCCGAGGTGTCCGCCGAGTCGGCCACTCGCCGTCGACATCGCAACCACGAGCAACACATTTTTTTTGGCAATATCAGTCTCTATGTTATGTTAATTCGGTCGAAAATGTCCTTTACAACAATTGTAATCCCATCTTGAATTATTTCACATAGTCTGTTATTTCGGTTAGATTTTAATCAATTGACATGTGTAGTTTAGTTGACGGATAGTTCGAAATGGCAGTTATGCGTTGGCGCAAGGCAATCCTGCGCCTGCGCCGTCGGCCATATTAGGATCTCTTTCCGCACTCAAGGCAATGAACCGTGACGCACGCGCACCACGGCCGCGCGCTAAACTGCATATGTGGAACAACACCCAAAACGAGGCGCAAGTCGACCTTGGAACACAATGACACTACTTTTGGGAATAGTTGAAGTACTGGTAGCTAGCTGGTTATACGAGGTATTAACAAAATAACTGTCATAACTAACATAGGGCGACCTTGGTACACAATAAAACTACTTTTGGAAATACTAGCGGCTGGTTATAAAGAGATATATTTAAAAAAAATAACCGCCTCCAATTGTTCTCATATTGTATTCTTAAAATAGTTGGTCCGAAGTTGTCTCACAGCGTCACACTGTCAACCATAGTGACAACCTTGGTATGAACATTGAATAATATCAACTATAAACAGAGAATACAGAGAGATAGAATAGCGTTTTAAAAAATCAAGACATAAAAGAAAAACAAAGCACCCGGCACAATAGCAAACACACAACTAATGTCACCGATCAGTGCCTGAACAATTTGTATCAATTGTACGAGTTAGAACTCTTCAGCTATCAGTTACAGTACGGCAGACAAGTCGTGGCCACCTTGAAGATAAATGTTTAGAAGTTTTGTTTTGTTTGTCATTGTTCACCCGGCAATAAAATAATCAAAAGTTAGAAAACTCGTACATCTCAATTTGCACAGCTAACTTCAGGGCGGCCACGACTTGTCGACCGCACTGTAGGTAGGTAGGTCTACCAACTGAAATTGGAAAATAATGACTGGCCACCTAGCAACGGCTAGTCTAGTCGGCTTTTGAGGCGCAATGAAAAATGTAACACTGACGTCAGATAAGCATCGATCGATAGGCTTTTATGATTAATGTAGTAAAGTTCTTTGACTGAAAATCGCTTCCATATCTATTAACGTAGCCTTCGTAAAACTTGGTTTTTCTGTAGAAAAAAAGTATGTCATGATATTTTAAACTGGTTTTAAATAATAATAAATAATTAGCAAAGTTCAATTCCGTTGGTTGAGTTACTTTAAATATAATTATTACAGAAACAAACAATCAATATAAAAAAATTGTCATACTATCGCGTGCAGACTGCACACAGACCGATTACAGACGAATGATGATTGCACGTATAATCATAGACATGTATTATATCCGTAACACGTTTAACACTCACGGATTGAGTTCCGCCACTAAAATTCGATATAGAAAAAGGAGTGTCTTACCACTAGGTACCCTTTGCCTACCTTATTCCCAAAAGGAGGAATCCGGAAAAAACTTAATCCGGAAATCGAGATTAGCAATGCAGGCGCGGCGTGGCCGTACCGTAACTTAACTATTGTGACATATTGATAAAATTGGTAACCACCAGACGCTTTTGTTATGCTTAACATCATGTTTGTATGAGGATTCTAATTTACTGTCGTTTGTATGATAGTTCCGGTCTTATTGGACAATAGGTACATTCGGTTCTTTACAAATTGCAATTTTTCCGACTGAACCTTATAAATTATGTTTAAATATGAATAATCAACAATCGATGATTTAAAAAAAACGGGAAACCAGTTGCTTCGAATATAACATTTAATTTCGAACAAATCATTTTTTTTCTAATGGAATGAAGAATTGCAAATCATCAGCGTTTATATGAGAATATATGGCAACAAAAAGAAAAAATATATTTCATATTTGTCAAATTACGATAATGGAGATTCTATAATATGAATTATTTTCCCTCCGCCAATCTGGCAAAGAAAAACGCGAAAAACAATACTGCCCCGTTACGCAATATCTCTCCATAATTGAGCGGAAACTGTGAAAGAAAGTGTTTTAACACTATATTCTATCTATCCTACTAAAAAAAATATAAATAAATTATAAATAAAAATTAAAAAAAGAATCACAAACATGTAACGACCATTATAAATCCTGGAAGTTTACTTAACCCTAGCAGTACTAGTATAACATAGCCAGATAGGCCGCGAGGCGTTCAACGAGTCAACGTCAGGCATTATCGCGCGTGAAACCTGCCCGTTTCCTAGCAAGGAACGTCGGCCTATAACCTATTTATGCACTTCTATTGTAATTTATTAGTCGTGCCGACTTATCCGCTTGGTAACTTGGAAGCGTTTGGCTTAGAATGTATTATTTCTAGAGTAATAATATTATATCGAAAACTATAGTTAATCTTGATGATATTAGACCAACTACTAATATATCTACTATAATTTAAGCACGTTCATATTTCTCCCCCATATTAGGTAACGCAAGGTAAACAGAGTTATGACACTCTGCTCCTCATTTTCTAGCCAATATTCAAGTCATGGCATGATAAGAAGCAGAACTCAACGCCGGGCTATGTTATCCAGAAAACCATATTTATTTTATTCTATTTTGTTTCCTTTCACAATTAATTACGTGCAAGAAAATTAGCGAAGCTCCAATTAATTATAGCGAGCGTGACAAAAAGCAGAATTTCACTTGACCCTACGACGTGACCGCCAGCGTGACGAACCGATGATGAGACCACATTGAGCGTGGACAATCATATTTGATTTGATGATCTCACGATCTCCACAACCTTTTATGAATTATTTAATTGATTTTTAATTTATTACAAAAAGTAGGTTGTTCTCAATTCTACTGTAGTACGTTCAACTTTAGTTTGGTATTTTTACAAGTCATTTGTAAGATTATTTTTGCTCAAACTTGCTTGGACGGTATCGTATAGGTGTAATTATTACGACGGTTTACATATTTCTATAAATTTTGTCTGTTAACTCGTTCTACTTTGTATATTTCAATTTTCCTTTTACTTCAAGCAAAATTTGTAATATTGTATCTTACTCATATATTGTAATTCTACGAAAAAGATATCGAATTCATAATTTGCATACAAAAATTGTATTTTATGACATTATTAAATGTACCATGATTCTTGCCTACTAAGAAATAAATTGTGAACGTGTTATTCGAGCTGCCTCAAATTCCACTATATCATACTAAGTATTTTAGATTTATAAAATGCTAGCTTTATGTTAATACTACGAAATAAAACCTACTGAGCATGCTCATTTTAATGTCATATTGGAAATGAAACACTAGGGATTGAGCCCGTCGCGGCACAGGGGCACAAGCGTGAGACTGTACCGTGACGGTTGTGGGTTGCCTGTTCCTCGTGTTCGAGGAAGGAATTTTTATTTATTAATATTTTCATTTCTTCACTCTGGTACTAAGGCAAAAACAAGGAAGACAATAAGGAAGTTGAAAAAGGAACGCTATGTACAGTAGATCCGATCCGATCCGATGTAAATTTATTTCTCTATAAAATTAATAGCTAGCTATATTGTCTGAAAGAGATTTCTTATAGAGATAAGCCCGCCGTTGTGAACTATCTTTACAATTTTAAAATTTCTTTGTATTTTATAACATGCAATAAAGAATATATATCTTAGATTTTATTGTAACATTTTTAATATGTCCCTATAACGTTATAAAAAATAAGGTTTGTATACAATTCTAATGAAATAAACAAAATGAAGGTATGGCGATGATAACCGTGAGAATTCACCGGTCGTTAGCTCGCGCCTACCTACACACTGCATTTTGAATCACACAGTACGGTACGTTGTACTCGTTAATAAATAAAAACGCATGTGGGTAGTTCGCTTTAAACAATCTCCAAACACAAATAACTAGATTATAAAAATATTTAAAGTTTTATATATATGTGTACCTGAATATATCATACCCGAATAATTCAAAATTTAAAAATATAACTTTTACCAAATATAAGGCAATGATTTCAGTTCCTTTCTAAATTGCAACAGCAAATTAATAAGAAATTTTAAATAACTTATCCTTAAAAATATAACTCCCAGGACAAAACCACATAAAACACCATCCAAAAACCATTTTTCACACATCACAACTCATTGAATAGACATATCATATGGGGAAAAAAAAATCGGGAAAACCGATGCACTTCCGCACTAAAAACACCAACTGTTCAACTTACGGCGTGTATTCGCGCTCATACCAGCTCTCTGATTAAGTCCAGGCATTATGTGACACTACAAAAGAACTCTTCAAATGTCAGGTTCACTATGACTGATGGTATAACCCACCACTACGGCACCAGGCGGCTGTGTGGCATGCGGCCGGCCGCGCACTGTCCGCCGCGCCCCCAGTGTCTATACTTATAGCTGACCGCCCTGTACGTTATTACAATATATTATTCTACCCTGAATAACCATAATAATTCAATAACGAGGGTTAAATTACTGCAAGTTATTTATAAAGACAAGTATTGGAAATATGTTGGACTTTAAATACAATACATAATATAAATATGGGTAATAATGGAAAAACATGGAATAAGTTCATAATTACAATTTATAACAGTTCGAATGAGGTTCGGTTTCGAAGGAGGATCCTGAACCAATTTGCATAATTTCTTTACTTCTAAGCAAATTACTAATCAAAAAAGTTTTCACCAAAGTTTTTATATAGGTGAAAAAAGTAGTCGATTACTATAAAAAATGTTTTTTTCTTATTATAAAAATGTTTTTTGTTATTTTGACAATATTTAAATCAGATAAGAGAGTGTAAAATAAAAAGAAAGAAAAGTTACAAATGTGCTGCACCTTTGTAAACACTTGTGTAAACAGTTGCAATTCCAAATTGAAGGTAGGTGGAGATAAGGTAACTCACACTAATTCTTATCATATACATATAATATATATATTAGAAATTACTATATATAGAACATAATTAAATATGAAATTATCCAAAATCAACTAAATATATATAAAATTATAGCGTCATTCATAAAAAAGTATGATGACCAAGTTTCATTAGTATAGATTCGCCCGCGGTCAATGCACCCAACATAAAGCAATAAAGGTAGGTGGGAACAATAAATTTATTATAAAGCCTGTAACTATAATTGTGGGAAGCATGCCATCAGTACTATCTTCCATTACATATCATATATTTGTAATTATGTATATGACTTTTCCACATACATATGTTATTTCTTTTATGAATTTCTCACAGTTGAGGGCGTCGTGACCTATATGTAACTTGAGACTACAAACGCGACGGTTGTGGGTTCGATTTCCACTCCGAAGAATTATTATTGGTAATTATTAGTGGGGAACGGAGTGTCTTAACACGCAATGGGGATGGGAAATACTTCATTTCTTAAAATTAAATAGTAGCCCCTAGGGTAGATAGGACCTATTCTGTGCTTATTCGGCTTTATCAGAACACAGTATGAAAACAAAAACTGTTAAATAACATATAAAAATTTCCCAAACAATTTCCCACAGCCTTCCAAAAAGTACGTGCAGAGAGTTTTCCAACAAAATCTTTCGTAAAAATGTAAATTTTAAACTATTCAAATTTAAAAAAAAACCACTACGCTACAATAGATTTTGCTCATATTTATCATAAAATGTGGTATCACATCTCAACTCATGAAAAGACAAAATTAATTTTTCTTCGTATACACATCAAAAAATTCATAGAAACCTTTATAATGTAGCAACATGACATAGTTTCCCTTATAATAAGTACGTACATATGTATATGAAAAGATAAAATGATTGTTCTAGGCCCGCGACGATGCCCAAATGGAGAACGTTGAAGGAGACCTTATACCGTTATTTTATATAGCAAGATAAAAACTGCGGTACTTGATCTTCTTGATAGTGTTTAAAATAATTTTAAAAGCAGCTAAGACATTGCTTCAGTTTCACTCGCATAAATAAGACCTTTCATTAAAAAAGAAAAAAAAAAAACAATTTCCATTACCTACATCTTTTAAAGGAATTAGTTACATATAGTTCAATGATAATATAAAAAGTAAGAATTGTGTTATGTTTGTGTCAAAAATATGTACTACTAAATACTAGCCAAATAAAAAAACAACTACTAGGTCAAGACATAAGACATTTTGCTCAAATATTTAATACAATATGAATTTACCATTTCAACTAGTCAGCACTGAACCTAAAATAATTTACATACATTAACGGCCTTCGAGGCGGCGGCAATGTCAAGATTGTATTTGTATTATAACAAACGCGACCCTGACCCCCGCCCGGCCAGGATGTGAGGAGATGACTTTAAACGGTGCCAAATAAGGAAGCCTTTCGACATTTCTACACGACACTTTAGAGATAATGAGCGGAAATAGGCTCAATTTTTGTGTTTACGATGAGTTTTACTAGAAAATAAGTCTGATTACGCATTGTATCGGATTGAACCAAGTACTACTCTCTTTCCACACTTAGAAATAAAAAAAGAAAATGAATTGTCTATCTACAAGAATGTAAAAATTGGTTGATTAGTCAGTCTTAAGACCGCCTTTTGTGTGTCAAATATATAATATAATTTTTCTTTTTTTAAATAATAATCTGTGTACAATTAAGTGTAAATAAATAATGTTACTATGGTAACCCAATATTTACATAATCCACGTAAACTTTATGAGTACGTTAACAGAAATACACAATTACTCTAATTAGTAACGTAGTAAAAATATACGTACGTACGAAAAACTTTATTTTGACACGCCAATAGCAGGTTATTTTTATATATTAGTATTTTTAAGTATTACTTTATTTATTTATTTATTTATAAGGCCCTCCAACAATTGATACAATTATTATATGCTATTAAAGAAAAAACAAAGTAAATTATTATTTTCTTTTATATAAGCTTTCGCCCGTGTGCCTGAGGGGGGCTTAGGATTGGGGATTTCAGATCTGTTAAAACCGAATCATTTAACAATGCTGGCTATACTCCTTGAGCAGTCCATACAAAATATCATCTAAATCCTGAGTGATTGAGAAAAGTAAGGTCAAATATTTATGTCCATAATTTTTACAATGAAAATATTAAAAGTAGAACATGATCAAAGTAAAAATAATATTACTGTATTTTGGCCAAAACTGTTTCAGTTCATGTCAAATACACGTTTTGTACACTTTCAGGCTTCAAAATTATATAATTTTTTTTTTATTTAAATCCAGGTAATAATGTCACAAAAAACCTAATTACATAATGAGACATTATCATCAAAGTAGTTCACAAAGTGACAGAAGCAACGAGATGACAAGAAACCGGCACAAACAACCGTTGCCAAATTAATTTTTCATTGCAACACGAAGTTACTGAGAGAGTGCTTGGAGTGATAGGAAATTATACGCTACGCATTTTATAGTCCACATTTTATTGTAATACTAGCGGCCCGCTCGCGGTTACACCCACGTGAACTATGTTATTATTAATTTCTGTCTCCATGACTACGTCCTAGTGACGTCTATGCAAAATTTGAGACTCCTAGCAAATGTCGTAACGAAGTTTCATACAAACTTTCGACCCCAAAAACAACCCCTTAGAAGTCGAATATTGCAAATTCCCGTCTTAGCGAGCACCTACGTCCTATAAGTAACTCCTATGCAAAATTTGAGATTCCTAGCACATGTAGTTTCTGAGATTTCGTGATGAGTGAGTGACCTTTCGATTTTATATATATAGATTACTTAATAGCTTACTATAGTTCGTTAATTGTACTAACAAATTAAATTTATGGAAAAATAATCTATTTTTATCATTTTCATTATTAAACTCAATAACATCAACCAGAACATATTATCCACTCTGTCATAAGCATTTATTACTATTTCAATATATTGTTAGAAAACGGAAGCGGATAACGTTTTTAAAATAAACACGATAAAAACACATACCATCTACATGTTTCCAACGTACTCGCATAGAGGTTCCACGTAATGACAATAAGTGACATGTATCACTCAATAACAACACTACACACTAGATACCTTCCAATCAGGGCTTCCGCCTACAAGCAACTGTTCCCGTTTGACACAATTCCACTGCTTTTTTTGTCTTTTTCACCTAAATCTACCCACTTTTATACGAGTATGCTAACAATATTTATAATTAAGTATACTAATATAACTATTAAACAATCCACCATCAGCTATAATATTCAATTGTATGTATATTTGTGTATGTATGTTTTAAGCAAACAATACCTACACCCAAAGTTTGATTAGCTTTACGAATGACACCGTTGGTGTACGTTGCCCTCTCATTTTGAGTTTGGATATATTGAAATGAATTGTGCATTTCTAATTTGTCGTATGTATATATTAATCAATTTGATTTATTCATTGCTTTTTTGCTATTCTATATTTTTTAAAGTTTCACATTGTATGCCGAACGTAGCAGGGTGGAAAGAGGGAACCTGGAACCTTGTGACCGTTACCAGAGCGAGGAAATGAATATATCAAATATTTAATTTCTTCAAGTGGTAATCCAAATCACAACTTATTGCATTTGCATTTCTCCAAACCTTTCCTACGAGAAGGGAAACAGCAGAATTTTACGTTTTACAGTTCACAAAAACAAGAAAGCATAAAATAACCAGTATTTTTTTAATATTTTCCTAATTTTAACTGATTAATAACTTATATAATAATATATTCATATGAATGTAAATATTATCTGTTTTATTATTATAATTAAATGTTCATAAACTTAAAATACAATAACGTTCACACATTTCATGTTTATCTAAGAAATGACGCGACTATTGACCTCCGCAATTAATCAATAATGTACAAACAGACTCCACTTTCCTGAAGCTTAACGGAAAAAACACTACTGTATTTCTTTAATTGTAATATTATTATTTCTTAGAGATATAATAATATTTTCTCTTGAAATAAGGAATAATTAAGCAATCGAAAACGGAATTTCTTAACACTACGCTTCCTCTGTTACCTTGGTATTTGGGAAAAGCTTGAAGCCGAAATATAAATCACTCATGCTATTAACAACACTGTCAATACACAAATATTTGTAATACTATTTTTCTACAGTCCTCACTTAATGATGAATTAAATAACATTTTAAAGCTATCGAAGTGGGAGTGACCGCTGACGTCACTGTACCTGTCACAATACATGACAGTTGACAACTTGACAGTAAAAGAGCTGATAGGGTAAGAGAGCCGACGTGTGCTTTGCACGGTATGGATTATCGCGTGACATCAAATAAATCGATTCAGTTCAAACTATTTTTATTTTCTATTCTTTTTTTCTTTTCTATATAATCTATATTTGATATTGATCCGTACCGTTGTCTGTCTTATTTTTTTTTAATAACTTAGATTACCATAAAATAAATGCGTATAATAAAAGAAATAGTATATAACAACAATAATATATCACGATAATAATGAAACCTAAAGATCGTCAAACTATGAAAACTAAGCGATAACGATTCGATCGATCGATAACTAAAAATATTAGTAAAATTGCATGCGGGGCAGTGCAGGATTTATCGTTGTGGAGATTCTTGCGATAGGCCCCTTTGCAGCAGTGTGCAGGAAAATAGCTATTAGATGTAGTAGATGTAGATGATGGTAAAATTTAAACAATACAAATCTCCCTGCTTCAGAAGTAAAATAACTAAGAAAAATGATTTTCATACTAAAAACTTATAAAATAAAAGTTTACTATAGAAAAGTACTTTTAAAAAATAACAATAATACTTAAAACAAAAAGTAGGGCGGATCAAATTAAGCCGCTGACAAAGAAAGTAAGAAAATAATAGAAACACGTCATGACAATCAAAAATAAACCAAAACAGAACAAAGCACCTTATAATGTAAGATCGTCGTCTGAGATAAGACAACCGTTAAAACTAAAAGTTTGGCGAGCTCGGCCGTTCCTTCGCGATGGCTAACGTCATGATTCATACAAAACGAAAGACATGTCCATACATGTAAAAACAGTATTGATATTTTACATCACTTTTTTCAACTTTTGTATCCAAGATCATTTTCAAATCTGTATTTATTAGCTTTTGAATATAATAATGTGGATTTATCTTTTTTTATTCTTATTATTATTACGCTGTATCCTGCCAATAGGCAGGTAGAGGGAACCTGGTAACCTAGTGGTAAAACACTCACGAGTGTGAACCCACAACGGTTACAGCTTCGCACGTTTGAGCCTCTGCGCCGCGGCGGCCTAAATTTATTATTTGTTTATTATTTATTTACTAGCGGACCCGAACGCGGCTACGCCCGCTTGAACTATACGAATATTTATTAAATATATTTATGAAATTATTTTCAGTTTTCAATAGAGAGATGCGTTAAGCAAGCTCATTTTGGGTGAGGTTTTCTAACAACAAACTTTGCAAATCGTTGCTTAGCAACGATCGCAATGCGACGGTTGTTGTTAACATGGCGGAATAAATTGCATATCAAATTAATAAGTTAATAATAAGAAAATATTACAAATATGAGAAAAAAAAGTATCCTATGTTCATCCTGAGACCCTCAAGTATCTCTAAATGAGTATTTTATCACAATTAAATTAGCGGTTTGGCCCTGATTACGTAAAAGACAGACAGACAGACAGAGTTACTTTCGAATTTATATTATAGGTATGGATAATGCATTTATTTATCTATCTATGTATCTATAATTAATATATAGTTATTAATACAATTAAATTACTAATTCGAAATAAGTTTCCAGATTTGTAAAATGACACCAATTCTAAGCAGATATCTATATATCTCTACTTTCAATCATCTTACCAAACAAAAGCGATAGCAATAATAGGTTTTTAATATAGTTTTTTCTATAGTTATCAAAACATCATTAATGATCTATTCGTGACGATATCTCGTATGAGATCAAAGACAAGATTCACTTCTCTCGTGAATCACGAACAAACGCTATTAGATTTCTTGTAATCTCACAACTGTCAACGTAAGTTATATTAATAAACTACTCTGAACACTCAGATGAAACATTACATATACTCGTACCTAAGATCAAAAATTTCAGCATTTTCACAATAAAGATAATTTGGTTAGGTATTAAGAAGAGCTCGGACAGTAGTCCTTCTCTTATCCTTGTCCGCCACAAGGACTTGCAGGTTACATCTAGGTCGGAAGTCCTAGACGCAGTTCTGAGCTCCTCTAGAAAAGCACCTATGGAATGCCAAAAAGTATTTTTTTATGATAAATTGCTATTCTTTGTTTTTATTTCTTACCTTTAGTTGCTACTGGAATGGACTGCCGTGTCATATCCTAAAACAGAAAAAATATATTAATAAATAGTTAAAGTCAATTCCGTTGCAAAAATAAACTTCAAGCGAAAGGCAATAATAAAAAAGAGAAATAAAAATAATGAATCTATTTACAAAAGTAAAAAGAATAGCCATAACCATAGTATGTACTATAAGACATATATAGACAATAAGAAAATCCTAGCAGAGCAAAAAAAATTAGAACGAAAACAAAAATAAATAATGTATTTATTATAACCCGCATGATATCTATAAAAAAATGGAAAGCATATCGTCGCATGCGGGTTTGTAGGCATAAAAAAATAGTATTTTTACTGAATGTATTTTTTTAAGTCTAAAAGATAGAAAATGCTTTAACCATTTAAAATCACCTAAGCTATCTTATATTTTATAATAAAAAAAATCAATGTTCCTATAAAAAATTGTATAAATAACAAAACTGTATAAAAATGCTAGAAGCTATCTATATACTTCAGATGGTTTTATCATTAATTATTAATTTCGTTAAATGTATGCGTTAGGTTAGTCTACTATATGACCTAAACTCAATGGTGTTACATATAAACAAACGGGTGAAACAAATTTGATAGAACCATTGAGGGAAAATGTAAATGAAAACAATTTATGTATTTGCAATGCATCACTGAATACAAACATTTTAGACAGGTCTCGGGCAGACTTACTCCACAGACTGCAATGTCCAAATAAACGAGAGCTACTCGAGTAATTTATATATTAACTCACGACGGCTGCTATCGTGAAAAGAAACAACTCAGCCATGGGGAAGCAAAAAGCTGTCATCATTTAAGTTATACGGCAAATTAACAGTAATATCCTGCAATTATGTGTCCAAAATTGGAAACATGTTTAATTGTACCATTCACTCGAATAATCGATAAATATCTATATCATTTATGTGTCATAGAGAGCGTGGATTTGATTCCCATTTGGGCCAATATTTATAATATAGACATTCCAACAGTCTAAAACTTATATCACCACACAATATCTCTAAATATACGGAACCTAGCTATTTTATCTATTTACCTGTCGTGTATAAACAAGATAAATTACATTATAATGACATTAAAACTATTAACTTACACTTAAATAAAACTTAAATTTAAAATCATAATAATTTATACGTTTTTGAATGTAGCGGAAAAAAAGCAGTCTAGCTAGAAAAAAACGTCATCAGAAAACAAGTATACAAGACAACGGAAGCAATGCCTTTTTATAGTCGGAATTAAATAGCCATCGCGAAATGAACTCATGACTCATATCATATGTTGGGACTGGTTAAACGAAAATCAACTTTAAGCCTAATATTTTATGGTTTAAATTATATTAGAAATTATTTTTAAAAAGTCGAAATAACATTTATATGTTGAGTATTTGGCTACTTAATTTACCGTTTTCCCCGGAATGGGAATCAAACTCACAGCCGTAGTGTATATAATGCTAAAGCTGAGGGCCTCATTCGTCGTTTTATTAATATAATTCCAGTACCTACATTAGTAATAAGAGATAATATTTTTCTTAAATGATAACAGGAAACAAACGTTACACGTAACGTACTGGCGAATGCAGTATTCGTCGTCGTTGTGCATAACGTGATTCCAATCGATTAACCTTTAAAGTCGAATGTACATTAAATGCATTTCATTTGACATGTATGTACAAATACAAAATTACTAATAAGAGAATTTTTATTTGTTTCGTCCAAATATAATATTATGATTATTTTGAATTTCATCAATAACATTTGTCCTTTGCTTCAGATATAACCAGAAAATATAAACGTGGGATGTTGAATCATCATAATGATGATGATATCATTGTCAACACTTATCAAATATTAATCAAATTTTACATACTACTTAAAATTATCGTTACAATACAATAAAGTGTAAAAAGTGCAGCGAGTGACAGAAGACAAAAATAATAATTTACAATACTTAAACCTAATTACCTACATATATTTTAGAACTACTAAAAACGCATTGGTTGCGGTTTCGTCGAACTAGAAATCAGGTCGCACTACATTTTTATTAATGCGTAAACAAAAACACAACCAAAAAAACAAAGCGTTATAATGTAACAATAACAAAAACAAGAAGCTGTTCGTGTGCAAATCATAGATTGTGATCGAAAAAAAAAAAGTGGTAAAAAAAAGAGCTCATCGCTCCATGCGTCCAAGGTGTTGGGTAATACCGATCGTGAGTTGCGCACGGGCAGCGTGTGGCCCGAGTCGCCGGCGCCCTCGGCCTCCGCCCCATCGCGCAGGAACCCGCCGTCGTCAGACGACGAACCCGATGGTTCCTTAGACAATACCTTCAAACTTATTTCACTATCAAGTTTTAATTTATCTTGGATATATGAGCTATCTGATCGCCCACTACCATTGAAAAGTGAAAACAACTGACGCGAGTGTGGAAAATCGATGTGACCACGTCGGGCACGCGTCGAGCATCGGAAGGTCATCCGAACATCAATCATTAGGATCGGTCAATATACTGAATACGCTATTTATGTCTATATTCGATAACCGAAGAACGGAAACGTGTATTAATAGCTATATTTATTTTATACTAGTTGTTTCTTTCAGGTTTGCCCCCTGATCAAATAAAAATAAATAACGGAATTAACGAAATGACATTGGTTCCTAACTTCCTTAGATTAACGAGTTCAATCAAAAATTTTTTAAGCTTTATAATATTTCTACAAATGAGTTTACGAAGTTATTTTACACTGTATTCGTTTTGTAAACAGCACACGCGAGTGTTTTGGTTTTGGTGAGATGAGCGCGCGTGTTTCCATGACAACCGTGCAGTTTTCCAAACAAATAATTGCCAAGCAATGGGTGCATATTGCAAATGATCACCTGCCAATTGATGATGATTGGGAACATCGCTACATAATTCGCTTGATGATGATGACTTAATGGTTTTCTGTATCTTCTATTGATTACACTATACAAGATTCACGAATATTTAAGTCTTAAACAGTACTAGGTCCTTTCTATATAAGGTTGTAATTGAAACATGGTAAAATTTTGTATAACATGAGTATAGCACAACATGAGCTGGTGGCACATTCGGCGGTCGCGTATTAGTGCTCCCGACTGTTTGGCGTCGATTGGCAACGTGCCTCGCGACCCAAACAATGAGGGTGATCGCGGCTTGGTACCGACTAATCGATATAATGTTTCCGTTCGAATCATTCTTCCAATTGGAACACCTGCTGCTTTGTTATCACTCGTACTAGATTTTTAAAGCTTAACACTGTGTTTCGCATATAGGAGGATAGGCAGAGAGAACCTAGTGTTAAGACTCCATTCCCATTCATTTTCCGCCTTAATGTTCTAAACATAGAACGGAACTCAACACCGCGCACCGGTATCAAGATAAACTTGATACCAGAGCGGGAAAAAAAAATCCTCCGAGTGGTAATCGAAACCACAACCTTTCCCATCTAAACACTGTAGCACTGAGTCACTAGGGCCACAAAACACATATTTACCTTAAAAAACACTTAAATCTTACAAATAACACGTGAAAAGTTAATTCAATTTGTAACGGTTTGAAGTGCGTGTAGATGATCGAGCGAGCGCCACTTCCGCGTACGAATTGGCAAATTGTCTCACTAACAGTCGCGAAGAGTGATGTGTCCATTGACCTGATTGAAATAGATTAGTGGCTGGCCAGTACACGCCTAACGAATGCATCGTATAATAAATAAATAGCTTTTGCATAAAAAATTGCTTAAAAAAATTGAAATATATACTTTATAGCTCCTTCATTAAATTGAAGTACCTATAGTTATTCAAATGTTTTTTGAAGAATATATAATTTCCAAAAATATTTCTAAACTTTAAACATATATATTAAAGTGTTCTTTCTGTACTAGGAATGCATCTGTGAAGTCTCAACAACTTGCACCACTTCGACGCGTCGCTCACACGACACAGGAATAATGTGAAACGTACAAAACTGAAAACTTTTTCACATTCTTTATTAGTACATACTACTACTATTATTCTTATTTATTTGTAGTAAAAAAAAAAGGAATTAAAACTTGCTGTTAAATACGTTTTAACTAGTTTTATTACATATAAAACATACTAACATATTAAAAACGGTTTGTTTATTGATTTAAGGTTGTTATTGATAAATGTAAAATGTCACAGATAATGTTAGCACAATATTATCTTAAATTCAATAGTGCATAATGTATTTAAGGAAGCTTTCTTGCCTCTTTGAAAGCCTACAGCGTTAACCCTAGATATTTAAATCAGAAAGTCCAGAAGTACATACCCTGGCTAGTTTGTTGGGCGTCGGCTGAAAATGGGGTGTGGGATACCGTTGGCCGACGAGCTCGGGGTTGAGTGCGAGGATCGCATCGATCTCCAGTTCCTTCCCTTTCGTTTCATTTCGCTCGTACCATTCCACTGTAACCGAACGAGTCTCGAGGTTTACACCCGAGACAACTGCACAGTGGATCCGGCCTGGAAGAAAAAAAGGCAACATGGTTAACATATGTAATTTAGCATTCAATATATATCTAGAAATAATCGAGTTAATATTAATTGAATGCCAGAATTTAATCTTTTATAATGATCATTTTTGCAAATAACTTAAATGTAATGGTTAGGGCTCTAGGCTAATGGACCAGTCAATCATATTCAAATTATAGAAGCTTCTTGGCCAATACTTCGTCAGCTTAAACATTTAATTAGCGACCAAAGACATTTTTAATAGGTTTTAAATAAATAACTCTAACATAAATATTGACTTAGCTCTAAAATATATATATTACCATTATTAAGGATAGCTATATAAATAGTCATAGATTCCAAAGATCCAGTGCGAAAACAATACCGAACCATTGTACTACCATTAGCGTCATATCGATCACATTGTACCATACAAACTTAAAACAAGCATTACCATACAACATCTGTTGAAGTTGAACACGTTGGTTGTCTGCAGGGGGAGAGCTGAGACTAGACGCATTAACTTTAAAGCGGAGATGAAAATGAATCGAGGCAATTTAGGCAATAACGACGAGAATGTGAAACAATACAAGTTTAACAATACAAGTATATTTACTCTTTATTAATATAAACTTTGCGCCCTAAGCTTATACAACTTTGTATACTTACTGGGACGTAAATTTTGAATGATTAATATCCAACTGTATATCGTAGTATAAAGATTTGAATTTTCTACATTCAAATACGCAAAAGCCGTATAGAGGGTTTCTAAGCAACTAGTAACAGTAGGTTCAGCAAAGTCAATTGTATAAATAATCTATACAAGTTCGGATCATCAGTTCAACTCTCACATTACGCACAAATAAATGCAATCAATGCAAACGACCTACATGACTATTTGATCGATGCATCGCGAGCGCAGCATCAGGTGCAATGTGCATCACATCTTGGAGGCGGTGATGTAACACATTGCGTAACTATTCCAAAGAGGATTATGTTATAGTTAAACAATATCGTATTACTGGGAAAGTGAAGCGTGAGAACTTATTGATTCCTAAGATTTAGATTTATTTAATGTGTGGTACATTACGTACTTTTAGATTAATTTTCTTCCATTAAAGCATATAACCTTTAACAAAAATACTATAATATCAATACAAATCCAACTAAATAAAAAAATAATACCACAAAATAACTTTCATCTAAGAAAAAAGAAAGCTTAGATAAGATAAGCCATAGACTTCAGCTAAGACTGCAACCGCACACAAAGCGGCACAAGGTCACTGACCTCGGGCAACTTGAATCCGACGTGCGGAGCCTGCGGCCCGCCACGGATCGTCTATTATAGGATGTAAACAAACAACGTGAAAGGGCATCCATCAAATAGATGAAACTATATGGACGAGAGTAAATTACAAAGAATGGCAAGTTCAAAGGAAATGCTATATTCATCATTGTAAATAAAGAAACGTGGTCATCTTGAAAGATTGAAGATAATTTCAAATTGGACCACTTGTAATCATATGTTATTAAAAGAAAAAACATAAAATCTAAAATACTATACCTTGTAATAATGACGGAAAACGTTGATACTTATAATAGAGCTTAATAGGAACGATTTCCTTCTAATAAAACATGAAGAAGTTATATGTAAAAAGCTCGATGCCAATATCTACCCTCTTTACCGTTTTACCAAACAGAACAAGTTCTCATGTTATTATAGGTAGCGTAGCCCAGAGACCTAAATTGGAAAATACCAAGTACAAAAAAAAAACGATTTTCTTTATTTATATAAAATTCCCAATAACAAAACAAAAGTACCCACCTACTGACACACTAAACGTGTTTGTGATCAATGCCGAACGTATTTAAAGATAAGAACACCAATTTGTCGACCTTGATAAGAACAATTTCTATCGGAACGTCATGTGTCAAATAAAAATGGTGGAAGGCTATACAAAACGGTAGCGCTATTCACGTCCAACAATAAATTGGCCATACAAGGGTATCAACGAAACTACGAAGTCATTGTAATTTTCATTTATTATTAAATTCTGTTTTTGTTATTATTTTACATAATCTAATACAATCAACCATTGCAAGGTAGATTTTGTTATGACATGCGAAATTTCACTAGTGCTAATATTTTGTTTTATTATCTTTTAATTCTCTTCCGAATAATTATAAATCATATTCAATAAACAATCTTGCTTTAAAATAAATCTATAATCATTAGGTAATATTCATTAGACTAACATAAAAAATATATATAATAGATATATAGATAATATATATAATAGATAAATATATATATATAGATATAGATAGATAATTTATAGATAATAAATCAGCAATCACTTTTTATACTCACACATTGACAAGACATTATATTATATATACTTTTTTAAAAGCCAAAAATCGGATACGGAAGTGGTTTAATGGGAATGGAGTGTCTGAACACTAGGTTACCAGGTTCCCTCTGCCTACCTTGCTATGTAGGTACGTCGATAATGACAAAATGTCAACGTTCATCAAGTGCCTCATAAAGGACATAAAGGACTGCCAAAACAAATGCGGCAAAACGCCAATATCAAAGAGCGAAGCAAAGCAAAGTTATTGAGCACACATCCATCACTATGGCAACTCGACGCAAAAGAGCGAAAGTGGAACGAACGGTAGAGTAGAACAAAACAACGACATACTTGAAAAAAATGATAGTAAAAAGTGGTTAGCAGCTACAGTTACGTAGTGATACTAGCGGAGACACGCGGCGTTGTCTAATATTAAATAAAATGTCAATTTTAGAGTCTACTGATAGTAAGAGAAGACTAATTCGTCGGAGTTATGACTGTAAATAAAAAAAAAAAATAATACTTCGCATAGTTTTGGTACCATGTACTGCGTGAACAAGTTCTAAAAAATGTCTGAATCACTAATATGACTAAATTATGTGTCAACTTCAAAAGACAGATTAGTTTTGAAGTTGATACATTTATAATTTTAAGATTTGTTTCAAAAGAAAATTATTTCTCATCCTCCTATCACTACACTATGCAATGACTGGTTTTGTACTATACGAAAATACGTCGCCAATATTTAAATCAAACCGTTCAAACGAACAAACTACTTGTATAATAATATTTACATATATCTGTAGTTACTATTGTAGACGGTTGATTGAAACTTACAATGGATATTTTTTGTACAAACTATTTTAATATGATTTTAAATTGAGAAGTTTTCTGTCACAAGAATCATGAATTGGCTTCTTGGAAATGGAAAATTTAAATATAATGAAACTATGTTAGTTACCAAAGTGGACTTTTGTGGAAAAAAAAAAATTATGTAGATTTTCGAGAATCAGAGATACATAAGAGACAATCGTGGCGCTGTGTCATAGCGTCTAACTGTGATCCCGATGGTGGTGGGTTTGATCTCCATTCGGGAAAATTATTATATATTTAAATTATATTCATATCTCGTCCTGTAAACAAAGCACGCGCGGCGTTTATTTCCGCAAACTCAACACGCAATGTCTCGAAAATCGGGCAGAATGTGGAGAAAAGAGTGTCATAACATTGAGTTCCTTCTTTTGATCCTGTTACACGGAAAGCTGGAAAAACGTGAAGCTGTTTCAAACACGAAACTTCCAGCGAGATGATCTAAGTCCATTCTTGACCCATAAAACGCGTTGAGAACCAGATTGCCAGTCGTAAATGGTTAAAATAAGAAACATGGTAACATGGAGTTGCATAAAGCTTATTACTTCATTTTAAACAGCCGCTATATTAATCATACTCACCAATGTTAGTAATATAAAATGAACAGAGATGTTCCATTCATATATATATTAACATATATTTTTTATTTTATTACTATTTAAGACTTTTTGACACCAACAATTTGTATTTTTTTTTGGAATTTAAATTTAACCTATAGGACAAAAGGAATGTAGACCATATGAGATTACGCTTTTCTTAATTTATTGTCCATTTCTTAATCGTTTTTTGGTAACAATAAAAGAACATGTTTTCTTACAAAATAACAAACAATTTCTATAAAATAATACAATTCTGTTAAAAAATAACCGCAGTTTTCAATTACGGTGTCAGTTCCTCACGACTAGAAAGTACAGTGGGAAATATGGTTCTTATGGAAAATTATACACAATAAACAATACTTACATCACTATAAAATATTAGCTTGAAGTAAACTCATTTAGTAGGGGAAATTTATTTTACGATAAGTTACTTTATATTAAAGAAGCGTAATACAGAAATGACATTTAGAAAGGACATAGTAATTTTAAGAAATCGCCTCTAAATACCTCCGTACATTCCCCAAGAAATCTACATATGCACATAGCAGCGTAGGCTAGCATATAGGACGATAGCAGAGGGAACCTAGGAATGTAGTGTTAAGACACTCCCTTCCCACTCAGACACTTCCATTCCCCACCATCGGCCATTCAAACTTAAATGCTAATTTGTTTATTACACACAATATCTAATTTGCAATTAGGTATCCAACTCGTAAGTGTGTTAAGAAATCCTTTACTAAGCGTACCTACATGTTTACGATAAAATCTATACATCAAGATTTATGTTAAATCATTACATTAATTAATGATTTCAACAGGCAAGCTGAGATTAGCGATCTAAGGCAATATATAAAGTTGTGAAGAAAAGAACGTAATAATGTGTATATTTATTGTATAGTGGCAACAAAGAAGTCTCAAATCTATTAGGAGCTCAAACTTGTATGAACTAATCAAAAACAACAAAAGTACAAAAGAAAGGAAAGACAAAATTGATAAAATAATATTTGGCATTAATTACAATATGACAATGATAAGAAAAATTATGCCGCCGTTTATTTTGAAGTGCAGAAAGTGCAATCTGATAAGCTATCATTTACAATGATAATGAAAATTATTTGTATACGTCAACCTAAAATAAATACTCGTATTTTCAATATAAACGTGATAAATAATGCAGGGTAAAACATACTTCCCTATTTATTTTGCTTTGTTTATTTATCATGTCTAGCTTCACGCTTTACGCATACAGCAGACGACGAAATATAATTTTTAGGTTCGCATTTAAAATGGTAGACAGAGGGAACCTAGTGTAAGGACACTCCTCTCTCCACTCTTAGAGATATTCCGTGTAGACCGGAAAAAAAAAGAAATAACTCATTCAAAAGATGTTATTGCTGTATGCATAAGAGCTAACAAAAAAAAGCTATAGCTATTGTCAATTTCTAGGGAACCAGGCGGGTAAAGGCTTAGACACTTCAAAAGTGAACATCTCATTTCCCAGATCAAAGTATAACGGGCGTCGAGTCGGTTTTCAGTTTTGCTCGCGGGCCGTGTCATTGACCCGTTAACGCATCGCTTTGGAGCTAATTATAATACGCTGGTTGTTCCTTGTGCGATACCAACTTACGTTCAACGTTTGAGTTACGTATGATGTAGAGAACAATTGTTTCTATGATAAAAGCTGATACTGATTACAATATCATCTTTTTTATACTAATTTAATAATTTATTTATTGCTTAAGTCGTGAAACAGTAAGTTTCCTTTAGTTCCCGTTAGTTCCCGATCCCGTAGGATTATCAAGAAATCCTCTCTAATTGCTCGCTCACATTACCTAACCTTATTTTTTACCTTCACACTATCCCGCACATAGAATAGAAGCACATAGAAGGGTAGGCAAAGGGAACCTAGTGTTAAGACACTCCGTTCCTCACCTTCCACCGATTTCTGACGGCAACGTGTGTTGAGTGGCAGAACTCAACGCCGCACTTTTCCTATTCCTATATTTTATTTCCTCAATTTGGAATCGAACCTACAACCTGTCCCGTTTACAGTCGTACTTTTGTACTCCTGCGCCACAACTAGTAACGCTACCTTAATACAAGCAAATCTTCAACTTTACCTATACATTTATAATCTGTACGCAGCTGTCAAAATATTAAAAAAAACAATTACCACACTATATTCAAACAGTATGTTCAAACAATATGTCCAAACAACGCCATTCACAAATTCTACTAGTTACCTATATTATAAAAGTCACTCGACAGTGAGAGAGCGACTGTAATATAAAAGTACCACTAGCTGCGACCTGCGACTCGGTGTTTACTGTTTAATTAGTATATCAAAAGAAAACCTGGTCGGCGAAGCTTCCCACGGCCAAGTTTACGTTCAACTAACGTACAAAACAAGTAATCATACCATAATTACGTATATTTATATGTACCTACTATGAGAGAGTAGAGCCATAAGGAAGTAAACTGGCTGAGTAATATTAAAAATAGTAAGTTGTAGATTGGCTTATTATTATGAAGGCCGACTGTAAACGCGACGGTTGTGGGTTCGATCCAATTCGGTGGAATGATTGTTTTCACTCACATTGGGCTGAAAGTGTGCAACGGAGAGTCTTAAACTCTTTCCCGCATACCAAATACACTCTATACAGGGTACGCGGGATACAGCGTGAAGGTTATTATTGTATTCTAGCAATTATTTCAATTACTATTACAAACCTTATAAATAACTCACTTCTGATTTAGTGAGAATTGTATTGGACCGATTTATGCGTGAAATCACGTGACTTATTGACATACATTCTGAAATTACGTTTGCGGTTAACGCTGACTAAAATATGTATTTAACTCTTAGATTTGCTTTACGTACCTTTTATATTGTTAAATTACTATATAACACATTTGACTCAACCATATAAGTATATGAGAGCTATAAAAAACATATTTTACGATTATAGTAGAAAAATATATATACTTATAGTCAAAATATGAAAATATACAATATTTTCCTCCTCGTTCTGGTAACGAGGCAAAACGCGGAGTTGAGAACCGCGACTCAACACTCTAACACTAATGCCTCCAGAATTCGGCGCAAAGTGTCTTAACACTACGTTCCCAGATTTCATCTGCTTACCCAGTGCTATGTGTGGGATACAGCGTAAACTAAAAAAATATATATACAGTATAGAATAACATGTTTTTAACATTTTATTTCAATATAATTAAGAAAATATTCACCTTCAGTAAATACTCATAATAAAATCTACATAATTTACTTAGTAATTTTAATAACGCTTTTAAAATATCTATTCAAAGTTTCTCTTTCAGGTTCTTCATTTCGTATTCGAATAGTATTGAAATAAACATAAAAAGAACTTTTAAGAGCACTTTAACTTTTCATTGCAATCAAAGGTTACGCTCGTGAAATGGCGGGCCGTGCAGCTTTCTCAGATAACAGCTTACTGCCTCGGGTATTACCTAACTCGATCAATTGACGTGATTGATAAATCAATAGGTTAACATAAATT
Organism: Heliconius numata; assembly: GCA_016802625.1. Classification (NCBI taxonomy): domain Eukaryota; kingdom Metazoa; phylum Arthropoda; class Insecta; order Lepidoptera; family Nymphalidae; genus Heliconius; species Heliconius numata. Next base: position 75,807 of record JAEBDU010013264.1, read on the forward strand.
ACTTGCCATATCCAAAAGAAAGTTACAGAAGGGCTAGATATAAGAAATATTGGTATAGGAAGAAACTAGAGTCATAACACTCCGTTCTCCCAATTCAAGACATTGCGCGTTCAGTGTCGTAACCCAACACTGCGCTTTGTCTTGCCAAGGACAGATGAAAACAATTCATTATTCTTCATTGGAATCGAACCCGCACAATAATGACGTATACAATGACACGCTCTGCCAATGCGCCACGATATACTCATGTTAAATATCTAATCTAGATAAGTTAGAGAGCGGTAATAAAATTTGGCTTTATTTAAGAAAGTTTTCAACTAACTATTAAATCCATTAAACAAATTACATTAGCACAGTTTAAAGAAATGTAAAATTCTTAATAAACCACTTGTTCAGCATTCGCAATTTCGCGAGACGACCGTGGCATACTTACACGAGTGGATGTATTTAATTAGTTAATTACATATTCTTTATATTTCAACCTTTCTGTTATCAACATCATATTATTAATTTTTAACAAATTTCAACATTTCTATAATAACGTTTTTTGTATAGCTATCACAGCCTTAGTCCTCTCCTTATTTCCCAAAAAAAAAATCTTTAACCCAACCAAATATAATAACCAAATTTTACGAGTTACTTAAAGAGAAAGAGAAAAAGAAGAAATTCAAGTGTCGAATAGAGAACTAATACTAGTATAATTTAATTATTAATACATACATCAATAATTTCCACCACCCACCCTGGCATTGCAACCTTAACTATTAACTATCTAAATGTAATAGTAATACAGTGCAGGAGATATGTATAGGAAGCCGTAGAAAGCTAATTACTACCCTTTTGCGCTCATTGTGGATTTCCGCTACGAAGCACTGTCAGTCGTTGTATGAGATTGTCAATTCAATATATAATTTAACTAGAAATTATTTACTTCCTCGCTTAGAAATAATACATAAATATTCAAATAAACATATTTCTTATTTAGCGATTCTACGATTGTTTTGCAGCTTCACTTACTTTTACTGTATGTCAGGATAAATAGAAAGAACCTAGTGTAAAGACACTCCGTAACCCACGCACCACACAATTTTCGAAAAATTGGTGTGCAAAATCCACGCCGTCCTTTGTCTTCTTACCAGAGCGAGGCAATGAAATTATTCCAACTGGGAATCGAACCCAGAATCGTCGGGTTCACAGTTAGATGCTCCATTATAGTTTAAGTTTAGTAATTGTTAAGCCTTATTATTAGAGGCCATCGTAGCGCAGTGGCACAAAGGTGTGACTGTAACGTGACGGTTTCTTAATATTTTTATTTCTTCGCTCTCGCATCAAGGCAAAAAGCCGGCGTAGAGTTCCGCCACTCAACACATAATACCTCGGGAAACGAAGTGTTTGTTCAGATTTTGGTCGAATATATTTCACATTGTTCTACAACACAATTTGTTTTATTTATAAAGATTACTTAATATTTGCTCATACTTTGCAAATTATATAGAAGAAACACAAATACACATAATTACGAAGCTAGCTACTCGTAAGAATGCACTATGTTTAATATTAGTATTGAAAAGGTTTTTATTTATTTATAATTTACTGATATGAATTAAGTTAATTACCTACTTTACCACACAAAAGCTTTATCTATGATAATAAATTATAATAGTTCTTATTACCATCATATTATTTTATATTAAATAAACATATATTTTTATACATACATACAAATAAATATATACGAACATAGCATTGTAGGTGAGTCATAAGAATACCTATCGACTAGACTACCACCCACGAAATGCATACTCGAATCGCAAGATTATTGCATTTGCAACGCAATTTCTAATACCCACTCATATTTTGCATACGTTTTGAATCATTTATACGTTTACATATTTACTTTGGATTAGTAAATAATTTAATGTCAATACATACTTAATACACTATCTAAGGCATAGCGGAGCTCATCGGCGCATGCAAGTTCGAAAGGCTTTAAGAGGCAACTCATAAGGAGAATTTATATAATAAAATATTTAAAACGTATTATACATTCAAATTTACACAAAATGTATAAAAAAATCACTGTATAAAACAATCCAGCCACCGAAACCTCTTTCTCCTCCTTCTAAGCGAAAGCTCAAAACGGAGTCTTAAGTTCTTGACAGTTTAAGGAGTAGTTCTTTTTGACTGCAATGCTAGAGTATAAAACTAAAAAAATATATAACAATCAAAAAGTTGTTAAACATAATTTGATATCAATCAAAATGGAGCAATCCAGTTACAGAATTAGGTCAACTTATTTAAACCTGCGAAGCCGTTTTATAATCGCTGATGTATCTAGGCCGTGCTTATGCAATTTAACGTCATGACCAGTGACCACTAGCTGCATCAGCGACCCTTATACGATCGAACCTGCAAATTGTGGGTTATGTTTTACATATTATTTTTCTTATTTTCAAAAGATTGCGTAGAAAATATATTTTAAGAAAAAATCCGAATAACGTATTAAGATAACTTAAAAAAAAAGAGCTTCATTTTTTGCATATCAGAGTAGACAGAGGGAACCTAGTGTTAAAACATTCCGTTCCAAATCCGAGTCTCATTTACGAGACGGGAAAGCGAGCAGGGAAATGAAAATAATATTTCCCCCCGAGTGTGGACAGAACCAGCAAACATCGCATTTAAAGTCACACGCCATGCCACTGCGCAACTACAACCGCTATTATAACTTTCTTAAAAAACCCATCCATTCACTCATTACCGTGTTAATATAACGAGCACGCTCTATAATTTCTAAACACAAAAACAATGAAACCCTCAAACAGTCAGCTATTTGCGCGAACCCCAAGATATCGCAAGCGCAACGCAAGGTCGGCGAGTAGATGGATGGCAAGATAGAACATATTTATGGCTCGAACTTAATCATTGCACATAAATTAAAATACCAGTTTCAACTAGAGCATGTATCCTTTACTGGATTTACAAAATTATCTGGTAAATTCTAATTGCATGTTTCTTTTTTTTTTTCATATATAAAAAAAGCGGGGAAATGTAAAAATAATTCACTTCTCCGAATGACGGAACTCAACACCGCACTTTGTGCTTTTACATATACGAAGACGAAATGAAAACAATTAATTCCCCTGAATGAGATTCGAAGCCAAAACCGTCATTACAGTCAGCCATTGTGCCAGTGACTCGGTTTAGGTATTTACTATTTTAAACTTATATTAAAATAGTTTTATACATTATTTACATTGTTGTTCGTGAGATTGATTCATATCAACAATGAATAATTACTACCCGAGCTTTTACGTCATTTACAATTCCAGTTCACATTGAAATATTAATTAACATAACACTTATAATTATAGTAATAGTAGCAATAGAAAATAGTAAAATGTATGTACGTATCAATACATATTTTGATTAAATAAATTAGACCCCCAGAACGCCCGAGAAAGCGATGGTTGGATGTGGTGAAGCAGGACATGAGTGACCAGCAAGGGGCGATGAATGTTGAAGGCTATATTATGGAGTAAGTTGAGTCGGAAGACAGACCCTGGCAACAAAAGCCAGGACTTATGAAACATGGTTACAGAAAAAATAAACAAACAAGCATTTTTTAAAATATAAACATAAGCTTCGGTTACCTAACTAGCACAAATTAACAGACAGCAAAACTTACAAAAAAAATTACAATAATATTGAAAGTACCTATCTATATTTAAAAACCTAGACAGCTAATGTGAAAGTGAGCTGGTAAGTTGATATCATGCCTAGGGACACTTAATACGGCATTTCATATGCACGCACCTTGATTTATACAATAATTCAGATATTTTTTATTATCAAGAAAATTAAAAAAAAACAGATTTTCCGTCATCAACCTTACAATTAGAAAATAAGAGAAGAAGCTACTTAATATTCCTAAAATTACCTTAACATTTAGTGTTTGTTTTATTTAAATAGGTTCATAAGTAAAAAAAATTATATCAATGTATAAAGTATTTTGTCTGACATAATTGTCAATTTTACTTTGAGTTAAGCCACTCAACGCGTCTTGAGAAAAAAAGGCAAAAAGAGGAGAATGGAATGAATTAGCACTAGATTCCCTGTGCCTCCAATGTTACATGCTGGATAACGCATGAACCCAAAAAAACGTATCGCAAAAAAAGTAAACGATTGCGCAACGCATCAGAACATACCTACTCGTACACGGTGAATGTCAAATAGGTATTTTCTTTTATTCGTTTCCGCAATTTACTTGAAATGCCGCACGAAACATCAGCTATATCCAAGTCAGCTATAAAAGTGCACAGCGCCGTCGTTCTTGCACATAATAATCCAATCATATGTCACGGGCGCAATACTTATGTGCCACTTAAAAACGTATAACTCTAACAATTGGAACTCTCTAACGATCTACAGTTTTATTGTGCCATTTCGCAAATAAAAAACTTCAATAAGCAAGATTTTCGTATTATGAAAATTTGTAATTTGTTTTGATCTTTTTGATTATGATATTTTTTGTTTAAAAATCATCAAGAAAAAAAAAATAGGAAGGTAGTTTAAAAAAAAATAAACAGTTAACAGTTAAACTGTTAGCAATATAAAGAGAAAGATTTTATAAAATATTTTTAAAATAGATCTCAATATATACCAAAACATTCTCCACTTTTTTTAGAGAACCATCCAACCATCTTCATCATTTAATGTCGAATATAGACTTTCAACGTAACGTGCCACCGATTGGCCAGAAAAATCTTAACTTACACACGAAGAGCCTCGAGGTCGCTTATTTAAAGACAACTTCAAGTATCAACTCGGCCAGAGAGGGCGACGATGACATCACACGGAACCGCCACCCACGGCCCTCCTACGGACAAGCCTTGCAAAACCCTCCAGCGGCAGCCTAGATCGTGTTATGTAAGATTTAGAACGGCCAAATTTTGCAATCTTTGTGCCTTATATATATATATATATAGTAAATAAACAACATATTAAGAATAATAAAAACCGTTAATAATATTTATTAATATTATTATTAAGAACACCCTCATATTTCTCAATATAAAAAATTATATTAAAAAAGTATAAAAAATAACAACCACTTCAAGTAACAAATGTAAATGAACTGAACTACGTACTTAACGAATACAAAGTAAGCAAACGAAAGTTAACGAGACGCACAGTGAGTGATTCAACGTACAAAATGACAGTCTGAATGCGATAATTGGCATCGCAAACTGCACAATTGAGGCAACGATTTGAGCCGATGAACTGATATGAATCTGGCCGCCTCTTGGGAAGAAGATACACTGTGAATAACGATGTTTCTAACAGTTAACAAGCCATTACTTGTACCTACTTGTTCTTGTTTTAATACTCTGACTCTACAGACACTTGGTCCGTAACCTTTTTACCGTATTATTTTATTTCATTATCATCTATATTCTTTTTAATATTCTTGCTAATTGTAAATCGGTCGCCGAACTTAACTAACCTAACTTAATAATGATAAAATATATTATAAGTATAAATTTTACGCAATCGAAATTAGGATACACAAAGGACAAAGCATGAAATGTATCACGAAATAACATTAAGCATTATCGATTACGAACACACTTGAAAGCAGTTAAAAGGAAAGCAGGCCAAAATGTTAGAGACATATAATAGGTAGAGTTGCAAATCATTACACGAACTACGGCCTAGTTTCCCTTTATCTAACGATTACATTGTAAAAGTACAACGACTGCTAGAAAGCATTAGTAATAAATAGTGCAAGTTTCAAAAATGACTTACAATTTTAGTAGGATTACTGTAAATAAATAAATTAGCTTTACTCTCTATCACACTTATACATATATTATTGTCGATACACTAATTGTCGAGTGGCGAATGGCGAAACTCAACGCCACACTTTGTCCGCCAGAGGCGGATAATGAAAATAATTTAAATATAACCATTACGATTACCATTAACCCCGGACAAACGAACGACTGTTGCGTACACAGCCAGGCGCTATGGCGATGCGCTGCGACGGCCTTCGATCTTGTAGATACCGGAATTACTACCTTTTACTGGATTTCAGTAAACAAAGTCAATTAATAGCTCGTACTATATAAATAACATCCTATAGAACATAATAAATAACACATTTGTAATTTAATTCATAACTCCTACTCGTATGATATCATACATAAAATCGAAAGTGCTTCTTAGTTTGAACATGTTGCCAAACACTGGAAACACTGATGGATCAATATGGTCAAATGACGTGACGTTTCTTTGTGAGGATAATGGCAAAATTTATTCATCACGATCCATAATTGAATGCTTAATAGGAATATTATAGAATGTCGTATATTTTGGACTGTAACAAGGTTCGAACTCGTGCCGTTAGTAAATTTTATTTGCATTTATTTTTGTTTGCAATGTTAGTACGTGTATAGCATTAAAATTTACTGCAATACTATATTTAAAAAACCTAAAAGATAAATTATTAAATAAAAGGCTAACTAAACAATTTTCAATTACCAATAGAGTGTAATGTAATACAATTAATATTTTAAACATATAGCTAAGGCAGTTAATTAGATTTGATAAGAAACAGCCTGAGGAAGTGCGCCCACGCGGTAGCAGCAAAGGTTACTTACTAGTTTAGTCTCCGTTGACGCAAGGATATCATTTGGGGCCTTAAAACTTTCACAACAACATGACGTTTCTCTATACAAGCGTACAAAATTTAAAAAAATTCTTAAAAATATATCAATAGGATCAAATCGATTATATTAAATAGACGTTACGTATATTTAAACTTTAATGTCACTCAAAAAAAAAACATAAATAAGTACGTTTTCAAAAAAAATATGTCTAAATAATATTTTATTGTATACTAAAATTATCTTAAAAATTATAAAATAACGATAAATAAATCATTAAAATCACAACATAATTGTCAAAAGGAATGTAATTCCTCTATCCTCAAGTGAAACTTAAAAAGCTTTATGCAAAGCTGTGCGAGTCGAAGTACAAACTGTATAAAATTAGATTTCCACTGCGGTGGAACTGTTAGAACTACGTTTTCAGTATGACCTTCTGTGGAAAATAAATCTAAAGTCGAGCTGAATTAATGTCTCCGAAGAATTCTATGCTAAAAAGTTTTCTTTAGCGAAAATGTTGCTTCAAACATTGGCCATGTTTCTGCGTCATTCATGAAACTCTACTTGGGTTTGGCGGAGTAAATTCAATTAGAGAAAGCACTAGTTGCAAATTGCAATTATAAATGTACTTAGCAGATGTTTACAAAAAAAAATATTGGTATACATCGATGGTCCGTAGGCAAAGTATCGAAAGCGAAAACAGGCATATGTTTTTATCACTCTTTTAAACATGAAAGAAGTGCAGTTTTAATTATTTTTTTCGAAATGTCAAACAAATAAATATTTAAGCGTATAAAAATTCAGCTAATAGAACTTGTAAAGACTTTAACATAAATTAATTTAACTTATATACCTACTATAAATTTTAAAAGTTCTTCACTTTGCAAGAACTTTAAAGAAAAGAACACAACCATGTCCACTATTTTTATTTCTTTCAATAGTAGCTACAAGTTTCAAAAGTAACAAAAATATTTTCATTGCATTATTGACCAATTTACAAGAAATAAAGTATGGATATAAAACTAACAACTCAAAGCGTGACTGTAAAAATGAAAGCTAGAACGGCTCTTGCTATCGTTTTCTTGTATCTCAAAGAAATACTTAAACGGTACTGCTTATATTGTAAACACTAAAATATATTTTTGTTCATCTCTATTAAAAGTATTGCAACAGATGAAAGTATTGCTTCAAATGAAGGCGGGGGGGGCACCTTATTTTTTTTTATTTTTAGTGTTTTTGTGAAAAAGAAGATAGGTACGAACTCACAAACACTGTGTATAGAGTAAAAAAAATTTACCTCGGGGAATATTTCATTTTTAAATAGTCTGTCCAGACTGCCTACAATACATTTAAGCCCATAATCATCAATAACTCAAATACATCTTAATTCTCAAAAAAAAAACAGACACAATAACACGCTAAACAACTAAAAATGATAACTAAATACAAAACCAAACATTCACAAGAAGCCCGTTCTAAACTCGTGGTCGAGGGAACCCGCTCACCGGTGACTCATGAGCCAGCGCACGACCAGTCGAACGACGCGACGTACATACATACGTTTACGTAGGTACCTATAGTACGGCCGACGTGTCATGGCCGCCTTGAAGTAAGGTTTTCTGAACTCTTGCGCATTGTATACTCGGGAAAAAAATCAAAATGCGACGAATTCCATCCGCCCTAAAGTTAGCTATAGATGGCTGTGTAGAATTGATGTTAGGATTTCTTGCTTTTAATTACTTTCTTAAGAAAGCCTAACTGCATGGCGGCCACAACTCATTAGCAGCGTTATACATATGCAAGTACCTAACTGCTTACGTTGTTTGCTGGCGATTATCGCTAACGTTCGTTATAGTCGTAAGCTAGTTGCTGGCTAGGGGTCATACACTTGTGGCCTTCTTATCTTAAAACGTTTTTCTTTCATCTGTTCTGTAGCATTTCATTATAAAGTTACGTGTCACTTATTAGACAGATCTCGATTAATATTATAAGGATAGAATAGAATAGGGTGTTTGCTAGAATTGTTCCATATCAAAAATTCATTTTGTCTTAGATAGTCTATTTATTGAAGATAGTTATACATTACATGGTTACTGTTCCTGCGGTCTGAACTCAGAATATCCATAGTTATATACGATAATTGGTATACCTTTTTTACATAATAAATCTATACCATCATTACACTTAGTCTTTATGCTCGATTACATATTAAGTTTCACATCACGATAGACAGACAGATGTGTCTATTACTTTGTTTATATGTGTATTGTCCATAAAAGTCGCCGTTTAATGAAAGATAGACATATTTTTTCGATACTTCAAATTAGCGCATTCAAATAAACAAACTCCTTTATAATATAGATATAGAAGTATAGATTAAAGTACGTCAAAGTTGATATTGAATGAAGTTATTACAAACATTATTCATAATATGACATTTATACAGTACATTATGTACTCTGGATAGGTGGATGTATTTAATTTTTACCTATATTTACCGTCTTACAGCGCAATTATTTTTTTTTACCTGTACTCTGTTTCCCGCACATAGTAGGATATGCAAAGAGAACCTGGAAACGTGGAGTTAAGTCACTGTCACCAGAGCGAGGAAATGAAATTATTAAATATTTAATTTCCTCGAGTGTGAATCGAAACCACAACCTACCGCGTTTAGAATCGCCGCTTGTGACCCTGCACCACGACTGGCCTCTCGGAATATCAATACCAATTTTTATTTTTCTTAATGATGGAAAATTCAAATCGATGACGCAACCTTGGTAAGTATCGTGGGCGATAGCGTGGTACCTTTGTAATGTAGCTTATAAGGAGGTGCCGTTGATACAATCTTAATTTTTGTGAGATCGTTTCAACAAATTATCAACGCCGAAATAATAACTTAGGAAACAATAATAGTCTCGTCAAACTGCTATGAATTGGCTTTTTACTGCCTAAACAATATAAAAATACTTGTCATCATAAACAAATAAATATTTTTTGCGTCAACCTCGCGTGGTTGGAAATTAACTTCGAAAGATTTTTGTAGATTGAAATACAGGTTCGTTCAGGAAATTATTATATTCTGATTAGCATTGAGACATTCAATTCTCACGAACTGCTCAATTTTTAAGACATTGATTAAAAAGTAAATCCACAACCGTTTAGTTTTTACAGAACCTGTGCCACTACGACACGATCTTGATGATTTTTAATCATTTTTTTTATCCTAGATGGAAGATATACTACGAGTTATATTCCGCAACTTCGTTTCCGTGGAGAGTAAAACGTAAAATCACATTTGTTCCTGTCAGAATTTCCAGTTATCCTTTTCAAGTTTAACAACATGGCAAATTTTAGATATTTGCGGGCAGTATTTCCATCTGTGCATTTTTTGTGAGTCAGCTTATATTTCTATCATCGGATTTCTATATTAGCGGAATTTTATCATCATTAATAGCTTATATTCATGATGATAAAATTCCGTTAAAAGTTGCACTTTGGGTAACCATGCAATAAAAAAAAAGTAAAAATTCTCTACACGAATCTACCTATAACCGGATATTACATATAAAATACATAACGACGAGCTATATTCTGTAGCAATTCCAATGGACCGTTGCCAAAAAAGGATACCCAAAGTATTATTTTATATAGGTCAAGAATGCGATAAGACGGCAGTAGTGTTTCAATCGATGTAATCATCTAATAAACTCTTTGCAATCGTTAATTTAATTGTATCATATTATTTAATACTCCCACGTTTTTAAAAATCTTTACTATCGTCTCATTTAGGTAGGGACGTTACTTAGGTGGTTTTAACCGAAGCAAAAACTAAAAGACGTTCTCAAATCGGCGTATTTTTTTAAATGTTTATACTCGAGGTTTTTTTTAATAAAGTAGTTCGATTTTAATAATCCTTTTCCAGAAGTGGTCAAATAAAAAAATATGGCAATTAGTTCAATACACTTATAGTGTTGTTTTTAGTTTTTGAGTTAAACAAATTATAATATTTGAGCTTTAATTTTTCCTATTTAGTAAGACAAGGCTTAGAGGTTCCAGCTCGGTCAGACTACTTAGTCTACAATAGCATTGTTTGACCAGTGTCATGTCTTCTATTATAATCTACGTTTAACAGTAAGTACCGTTAATTGGCCTTTTAATTTCTACGAACATTCTTTTTTATCAATAAATTAAAATAAATATAACAAACTACTATGTTGGACAGTATACACTTTTATATAAAGTGATAAACATACACGTTGCTATGGCAACGCGTATTCTACTCGTCAAATGGTTCTTTAGTGTGTTTTAAAATTTCAATAGAATATTTTTGTTTATATCCCCAATACGTTTTGCGAAACTAGGTCATGGTAACTGGAGCTTACCCAGTTATTATATAACCTTCCTTAAGTAAAGAAAGTCCAGTACAGGAAATATAGTCAATATATTTTATTTCGATTAAATACTATTTAGTAAAGAATAGAGATTTGACACTGGGTTTTCTCAACCCACAATAACATTATACTAGATTAAGCGTAAAAAAATCTAAATGGCCTCCGCATAGCAAAACTATTAAACTCTACATTAATGATAAATTAACGATAACATGTCCTATAAAAAAATCTTAAAATGGTCCTAAAAGAAACATCACAAATGAAATGAAAGCTGTAAAAATAAGTTTTTGTATACAAAACCTTCGAAATAACTTATAATGTTATTAAAAATATTTCATAATTAGTAACATATTATTTGTATTTGAACTCAATTATTGAATAAGCCCTATCCCGATGCGACCTTGATGGTTGCAGTTTATTATCTCGCGCATCGCCATACCATCTATATTGACAGCTTCCTGCGCTCGGATTAAATGAAAACGTGGATAAAGCAAATATTAACATTACAGTACCAGTGGCCGTTATCTATATATATAAAATCGAAAGGTCACTCACTCATCACGAAATCTCAGAAACTACAAGTGCTACGAATCTCAAATTTTGCATAGGAGTTATTTATAGGACGTAGGTGCTCACTAAGACGGGAATTTGCAATATTCGAATTCTAAGGGGTTGTTTTTGGGGTCGAAAGTTTGTATGAAACTTCGTTACTACAAATGCTAGGAGTCTCAAATTTTGCATAGACGTCACTAGGACGTAGTCATGGAGACAGAAATTAATAATAACATAGTTCACGCGGGTGTAACCGCGAGCGGGCTGCTAGTAGCTTATAAAAGCATTGAGTAAAATTATTATAAATAACAATTAATAGTTATATTAAGACTTATATGAAATACAAATAAATATATTGCTTAAAAGGTAAACTCATTTCAATATTATATATTATACTTTTATGACAAAATTACTTCTACTTTTTGCAATTTCGAGTTAAAATTTTAACCATTTTTAAAGGAAGCTTCTGAACCAACCAGTAATCAATTCATTACCATTAAAGTTTATGTATAAGTAATTAAATATACGCCGTCGCGACGCACGCGCAACCCAAACCTTATATGGGCGGTCAACACAAGGCCGCCTCAGTGGTAGTTAATTTGAATAGTGAAATACATGAAAAAAATATATCTTTCAATTATTGCTGATATTATAACTACTTCTGTTTGAAATCAAGTTTTACATAGTCATCTGGCTTGTATAGCAGGATAGGCCAAGAAAATCTAATGTTAAGGTACTGTCCTCTCTTAAATTTGTTAAAAAATAATATTGAAAAAAAAAATACTATAATTTTGAAGTGTCTGTCTGTACATGTAAATTATTGTGGATACTACTAAGGGCTCAAACCCTACTTAGGAAAGTAAAAACATATAATTTAGATTCTTTGTTTTGAGAATTCACAACCCTGTAAATGATTGAAGTGAGAGTGACAGCATTTGATTTCATTTAATTTGTAAAATTGATGGTTGTGGACCAACCACTCCTTACTCAGAGAATTAATTGTTTCATCCCTGCTCTAAAAATACTAAGTGTGGGTTAAATTTGGCAACAAAATATGGAATGTCTTGAAATGAGATGGTGTGTCACAGAGAGAGTGAAATGTCTTAACTTTTTTAAAAAAAAAAAAAAAGTGAAAAAAAAAAAAAAGTCTTAACTATATGTATAAAAATAAATTCTGATAAAGACCTAAAGTAATTTCAGTAGAATCAACAACTTAAAAACAATAAAACACACAATGCTCACATTCCTAAAACAGATAGTTTACTCTATGTTCTGAAAAATTTTGTACTTCTAAAAACTACAATAGGAATTGTTAATGACATTACACAATTATTAAATAATGTCAATTGTACATGATTATATCTAATTCTAGTGGACCCGAACGCGGCTACACACGCTTGAACTATATGAATATTTATTAAATATATTTATGAAATTATTTTCAGTTTTCAATAGAGAGATGCGTTAAGCAAGCTCATTTTGGGTGCGTTTTCTAACAACAAACTTAGCAAATCGTTGCCTAGCAACGGTTGCATAGCGACGGTTGTTATTAACATGGCAGAATAAATTAGATGTCAAATTAATAAGTATTTTAATATATTGCTAAATATCGAAAATATTACAAATATTAGAAAAAAAGTATCCTATGTTCATCCCGAGAGCCTCAAGTATCTCTATTCTATCACAATTAAATTAGCGGTTTGGCTCTGATTGTGTAAAACAGACAGACAGACAGATAGAGTTACTTTCGAATTTATAATATAGGTATGGATGTTACTTTCAATTATTAAGGCCTTTTTTAGCTTCACAATGTATACCGTAAATGTAAAAAGGTAGGCAAAGGGAACCTAGAGTTTATGTGTGCCATTTCCCTCTCACTGCCCAATTTTCAAAACAATGGGTTCTGACTGGCAGAACTCAACATGACATTCTTCTTGTTAGCAAAGAGAGGTTATGAAAATAGTTAATTCACAAGTCACATTTACAGACACAGCTTGAACTTAAAATTCCACAAATAGGTATATCTCTTTATTACATTATTACAAGTATATGTATTGCCTAATTACTTTCTAATAATTTCTAAAGGTTTTTTCCTTATCTATATTAATTTCTTTATCTTATCATGATAGTAAAAAGGCATATCCACAATGTTACATGCATGTTGTGTTTTCTCATATATTTATAAGTTCTTTGTATTGTAAATATATTTAAGTAAAAAGATAATAAATAGCTGAATGTGATAGTTGAGGTTTCATTTTCCAGACAGGAGAATGTTTTTTTTTGTTTCCCCCTTTGGTAAGCAAAACATGGTATTAAGTGCTACCACTCAGCGAGCAATTCGTCAAAATTGGATAGTGCATTGGGAATGGATTGTCTTAACACTAGTTTCTTCACACAGCTTAAAATGATTTGTGGGAAAAAGATTAAAGCTATTTTTAATAAATATGTTTTCATATTTATCAAAGAGCATCTATTGATGATGTTTAATAGATAAAAATATATTACCTTTTCAGTGTCAAATCAACATGTGTTACAAAAACAATATTCTGCACTTGAATATTTTTTATGAATAAGAGATACAATTAATTATTGTAATAGTTAAATAGGAAATTAAAAAAACAAAGTATAGTTTAAATTATATTAATGAACAATTGTAAGACTAAAATACAAAAAAAAAAGTTACATTTTATATTTAATAAGAATTGTGAAGATTATTCATATTCATAAAGTATTTAATTTAGTTTTATGCTTAACTATAAAATCAAATAAAAATAAGCTGTCGTAGAACACGTAAACAAAATTAAATTCTTGTTATAAATGGGTTTAAGTAAAAATGATTCATGGATTCAGAGACCATGTGAATCACTTAAAAATAAAGAAGTGGAAGGCAGATAAACATTTAAATGCTAAGGTAATCAAAAGTATCAAAACCTGATAACATAACCAAATTAAATAATAGAATATAAACCGTCGTTGAACTTACCATCTGTTCTTTTTATATTGACGTTGATCCCGGCCTGGATTTTTACAGAACCGTCATCCATTTTTGCACAATTTTTACGCACCACATACACTAAATAACATTATTTCGCAAGAAACCAATTGTTTAAAAATAGTCTAACACATTTGTAAATTGCACATGAGAACCGGTGAAAATTACAAATAAATTTCTACACCCAGATTGACAGTTATATCGAGCTAGCTACACACTTCAGACTGGAACGTTTCAAATTTGTTTCGGTGTAACAGTCAAATTAATTACTTTTTATTCTCGTTACAATCAATCGAAATTAAATTCATTCGTTTTGCGACCCGTTCCGCCGATGAGAAAAAATGATACAAATATTTATATTATTTCGGTTATAACACGAAATACTAAAAATATCAGGCAGAACTCAACGTAATGCATTTCTAATCTAAACGATTACGTAGTATTGCCATGTTTCTACGTAGAGTACGTACTACGTAGTGACTAGTGAGTGAATATGTAAAATTGATTTTAAAAAATAATTCCAATTATTTTGAATGTTACTAATAATACATAATTTGTATCTATTTGTAAATACATAAAATAACTTTATTTTAATAAATATTTATTTCAAAATGTTAACCAAAAAAATAGACACAAGCCCAATCTTTTAATTACTGTTTTATAAAATATAAAAAGGGAAATAAACAATAAATAATTTAATTTTTACAATTATTTTTATTTATCGCTATAATAATTTCAGTAAATTAAACGCTTAAAATATTTTATCAGAATATCCAATACTTATACAAAGTATGTCAATGACAGAGACAGAGTAATCAACCAAAAAATCAGCTTACAGTTCAATGAATTTTCTATTTTTCTAGAGAAATAATGGATTCCGAATATAAATTGTCGCACAAAGCCAAAAAACGAATAAAGGAGGTTAAAAGAAAAGCCCGACCAGGTATGACTAACAGCAAATGAAGTATGTAATGTAATAATTAATTACCATTAATTCTCATAATTACCAGCAATATCTAATCAATATTTTTAAAATCTAGCATACATTCCTAAAACATTATATTGAATATTATGTAGTATATATTATTTATCTCTGAATATTTCTATACTTACAATGTTCTAGAAGAATCTCAGGCGTCATGCGTTTCGCTTCGCTTTTCATTGACCTCGAAATACTTAATTTTCGTATCGAGCCGCAAAATGGGTATAAATCTTCTAAGAATGTGATCCTAAAAGTAAAAGAACCATCTTTGTATTATTCCAGAATTGGCTGATAAATACCAATGGACAGCTTTAAAGTATGCTAGTAATTTTGAAGAATTTATTAAATGTAAGGACAATGTTGATAGAATAGACGTAAATGAAGTGAGTCCAGAAGAATTCATAGAGAAATATGAAAAAATCTATAAGCCTGTTGTTATAACAAATACACAGAGTAACTGGAAAGCTAACCACAAATGGACTCAAGATAGATTAGCCAAAAAATATCGTAACCAAAAATTTAAGTGTGGTGAAGACAATGAAGGTTATAGTGTTAAAATGAAAATGAAGTATTATGTAGAATATATGAGGACAGCGACTGATGATAGTCCACTTTATATTTTTGATAGTAGTTTTGGTGAACATCCAAGGAGGAAGAAACTATTGGATGACTATGAAGTACCTAGTTACTTTAGAGATGATTTGTTTAAATACTGCGGGGAGGAGCGGAGACCGCCTTATAGATGGTTTGTAATGGGGCCACAAAGATCTGGTACGGGGATCCATATAGACCCATTAGGTACAAGTGCCTGGAATGCCTTAGTATTTGGACATAAGAGATGGTGCTTATTCCCCACTCAAACCCCTAGAGAAATGATCAAAGTGACGGGTGCGATGGGCGGTAAACAAAGAGATGAGGCTATAACTTGGTTCAAGTTAATCTATCCAAAAACACAGTTGGAGTCTTGGCCTGAAGATTATAAACCTGTAAGCCTAATGTTTTGTTTTTTGTTTTCTAACATTTTTATTTTATTGAGCTTTTCTTGTAGGTTGCCTTTAGAGTTTGTAGAAGCAGTTGTTCAGCATCTGACTTTAGTAGTGATCTATCGTGTGTAGTAGATTTTTTTAGAAAAAAATGCAATTGAGTTCTCAAACTTACATGCAATGTATTGAAAATTGGCTATGCAGAAAAAAGTTTAAAATTGCATTAGTATGTGTGTAATTTAATGCTTTATTATATCAAAAATATTTAAAAAAAATAACACATTCACTCATTATCCAAACTAAAATATCCATAATTTGTATATTTTAGGTAGAAATTCTTCAGAAGCCTGGTGAAACAGTATTTGTACCTGGGGGCTGGTGGCATGTAGTACTAAACCTAGATGACACCGTAGCAGTAACACAGAACTTCTGCAGCCGTACAAACTTCCCAGTAGTGTGGCACAAGACTGTTCGAGGCCGACCTAAACTATCTAAAAAGTGGGTGAAAGTTCTGGAAGCCAAAGACCCAGATTTATATAAAGTAGCAAGTAGTATGGACTTGAGTCAAGGGACAGGAGTAGCTTCTGATAGCTCGTCAAACAGCAGCTCCTCGAGCAGTGATAGTGATAGTAGTTCTTCAGGAAGTTCTAGTGAAGATGATAGCGGCCAAGAAAGCATCACTGCTCACAAAAAGAAGAGAAAACGGAAAATTTGACTTAGACAATTAAAGTAATAGACAAAATCACAAAATAGATATCAAGATATCAATAATTACTTTTATTTTAAATAAGCAGTTTTGTATTACTAGGCATAATTATTCATGTATTTTATTTACTTTATTTTGTTGTTTTAACGATATCTTTTGTTAGAGGACCAACCTTAATATCAATAAAGTTTAATATAATTATTTGTATGGTTTTATTTCTATATGTATATATATTTTTAAATTATTATGTTGCCTCCTTGAAAGACGCAAACGATAGCTATAAGTAAATAGAGTTATAATAAAACATTAAAACATAGAAATATTTAAATGTAATGTAAAACGACGAATATTATAACTTCTTAAATTACATAAAATATTTTTAAACATTTCGTTTTAATAAAAAAAACTTGAGTAGTAATGTTTAAAAAATACTTATATTTTTAATAGTAATAACCTCATACTTAAAATTAAAGTTGGATTTTATAACAACATCAGATAATATAATTCATTGTGTACTTCTGTTTTTATTATTATTTCTTTCTATATATTATAATGTAAATTATGGCAGCTTAAAACAACAGTTAAAAAAATATAATATAACGAATAGTTTATATAAAAAGTAACAGTAACCCAACTTCACTAAATACATACATATTTTTTATGTTTTTTTAAATTAAATTATATTCCTATGCAAAGTTTAATAAAATATAATCATGCCATAGATGCAACATTTGACCATTACAAAACCGAATAGACATGCGCATCATTAACAATTGACAATATTGACATATTTCATTTTAAGAAAAAAAAACACCCAGTCTATGGTTATCAGCGGCCATTTGTTTTCCGTACCGTTTCAGAAAATAGTAGACCAAATACAAAAATGTTGCGTTCAGCTTCCCGTTCTTTAGTAAATGCATTTAAAAGTACCGTCGCCCCTACATCCAGGGTCGCCGTCGTCGCCATCAGGAAATCTCACGATGGCCCCGTGGAGTCCGATGAAGACTTCGATAACAGGTTAGCCCTTTTTCACGTTATGTAACTCAAAATATTATCAACCTTTAATAAAATATTTTATTCTATTAATCACACTGTTTAAGTGCTGATTCAGAGATGTATTGATGTTTTGCTATTAGTTTTATATAAGCATAATTATCTTTTTCTTTCGGCAACATGATTCATGTTGACTTAAACTAACCATAACAAAATAACTTTATGAAATACATTTGATATTTAGGAATATTACATTATAAATATTACAATATAGTGAAAATTTTTAAGATAACGATTAATATAGCATACATTGTGATAAAACTGTAATTGTATGAAACAGACATATTGACATTAGTAAAATAATGTTGGTATAGTAAATTGTCAAAGACAAATCTTATTTATAAATTATTAAGATTCCCAATCATTTATAATACATATATTACATTTTCCTACATGTAAGTGCATGTATTGGTTTTGATCTAATAATTAACATATTTTCCTGTTATAATATTTTCTTTAACTAACTTCAAATCAATTTTAAATTTCAGATATGAAGCCTTCTTCAACAGGAAGGATATTGACGGTTGGGAAATTCGTAAGGGAATGAATGACCTGTGCGGTATGGATTTAGTTCCCGACCCTAAGATCATAAAGGCGGCCATGCACGCCTGCAGGAGAGTGAATGACTATGCCCTTGCCGTCAGGTTCTTAGAAGCTTGCAAAGACAAATGTGGTCCCAAAGTTGGTGTAATCTACCCATACATTATTCAAGAAATCAAACCTACTCTTAACGAACTGGGTATTGAAACACCAGAGGAACTCGGCTACGATAAGCCCGAGCTAGCATTACAGAATGTCTATGAAATGTAGTGTGATAATAAGCTGTAGAGGATTTTAAATAATAGTTGTTATTTTATTTAATTGAATGCTGTTCAGCTTAATAACTCCATTGCCACCATCTTAACTGTTGAACACTTGACTGTGCAAAAGATTATTTGAAATTATTTGTTATTTCATTCGGTCTTACTAAAACATGTAGATTTATTTATAATAAAAAGTATTCAATACAAGTATAAGTTGTATTTTTTTATAATAAATTAAGAAAATTCTCTTAAGAATTACATATAGCCAAATTTGAAGAATTTGGTGACATAGGACATCATCTGAATATAAATGCAGTAGTTAAAAGTTTGATTGCCATTCAGAGTTATTGTTATATATTAGACTAGCGGACGCGCGCAGCTTCGCTTGCTCATTTAGGGGTGAATTCTAATAAACTATGAAACATGTTCAATGAAATATTTTATAGAGTCTAAATTTAAAATTTTATAATAATCGGTGGCATTGTAAAGATTTTTCTATACAAACTTAGAACTCCTTATTTGCACCCTTAGGGGAAGAATTTAAGAAAACCATGAAACACGTGTTCAATTAAATACTTTTAAGATTCTAAATTTAAAATTTTATAAAAATAGGTGCCCATTTAAAAAAAAAAATCTATATAAACTTTCAACCCCTTATTTGCACCCATAGAGGGAGAATTCTAGAAAACGATGAAACACGTGTTCAATTAAATACTTTTAAAAATCTAATTTTTAAATTTTATAAAAATAGGTGCCGATTTAAATTTTTTTCCATACAAACTTTGAACCCCTATTTCACCCCTTTAAGGTAAAAATTTTTCAAAATCCCTTCTTAGTGGATGTCCAGATTACGAAAGTAAACATCTGTCCAAATTTCACGTTTCTACGCACAGCGGTTACGGATGTGCGTGCGTCTTACCTCAGTCAGTGAGGACAAGTCCTTTTATATATATAGATTAAAATATTTAAAATAGGATAAAAATTGTAAGTAGCACCAACATTAAAAAAGAAAAGTAAAATTTTGCTTAGTGAGTGCACAATTTTTTACTAAAAAAACAAACACATTAAGGAACTCTTGTAGTAATAAATATTTTTCTATTAATTACCACATTGACTCTTTAATTAGTAGAAATCTATTTCCAGCAAAGAGTAGCATCAAGCTTTGAATTCGGATAGAAAGAGTGTCTTGATAATATATGTTCTCTGTAAAGCTCACTTTGCTCATTAGTCTGTATTTCGCTATATTCCGAATACAGCGTGAAGCTGAAATAAATAATAAAGAAAACCATTAATATTTAGTACAATAAAAGAATATATAGTACGTAAATACTTTATTTCGAACGATTGCAATATTCACACAGTCATACATTATTTACAACCACAAATCATTGTACTTAACAACAAAATTGTGCTTCATTCCTAAATTAAAGGTGAAACTCCTTCAATACAAATAAATTAAATAAATAAAACAAATAAAGAAGTAACATATACAATAAAAGGTTGCTTGTCTTTTAAATAAAAAGAAAAAACACAATAATAATTTAAAATATATATCATTTTGTACTTTTCTATGACTCCTATAATTATTATAGCTTCGAATATACTTAAGTATTCGTATATTTAAATTACAATATTTTGGACCTAATTTAAATATTAATTACATACAAACGCTAATCTCGTTCAGTTTTCTTATTTCTTTGGATATTGCTATTATATTTCCAGCTTACACAGTTCCACAGAACATTCTATACTGTCGATTTTGTTTTAAATATTAAAAACTTCGATCAGTCCGTCTGTTTGTGGCCGATCAATTACAGTTAAGTTACATTAAAGTTAAATTCTCCTAGGTACGTATTATACAAATTTAAATATTATAAAAAAAACATCTTGTAATACAAGTAGACTAGATCCTTTCCTAAATGACTCGTCGACTAGAGTGACACGTAACAAATAATGATCAATCAATGAAATATTTAAATCAATCTATCAATCAATAGAATAAATTAAAAACAACAACTTACTTAACAAGTATACTTAAATAAATTAAAAACTAAAGGAATGTCACTTAATATGAAATAAATAAAAAATTAACACTGAAAAAATAAAAAAGTACAAATAACTAAGCATTTACTTAAACGCAAGTGTCATAAATAAAAAAATATATTGCACAAAACTGGTTTGTTCACAGACTAGAAATATTTATAAACAATTAATCAAATAATTGTTTGAAAGTCGTTTTTAATAAATAAAATAAATTAATTTATAACCATTTAATGGAGGCCGACCGCGAGATCAGCTTGCGGCTGTGATTGACCGCTTCGATTGATCAACCACCGTCAATCGTCGATCATTCAATCATGATTGATCAATCACATTCGCACCGCAAGAATAAAATTACACTACTTACAAGTAAAATGTGACGTAATCACATTGCATCAATTATAACAAAGTCAGTGAATGAATTCCAAAAAAAAAAACAAATGTATGTCTATATACATGAAATTTGTGAGCGATTGTCTATAAAATGAATTGAGTGTCTTAATACTAAAATCTCTTTCCACCGCAAAAAGCGAAATATGTTAAAAAGAAAAAAACTTTTGTTTAAATAGCATTACTGACTTTGTTTGATCTCACTCAATCAATTTACATCTATTTGCCGTCCGTCCTTTATTTTTTTCCATTTTCTCTATAATATGTTTTTCATTACTTTATGTAATGGAAATTAGGGCGCGTTTACACAAAGCGAGACCGGTTGTATGTGTTGGCCCAATGTCAATAAACATGCCTTTATATTTAATTTTGTATTAAATTAGTATAGTAATACCTCCAAATTGTTAATAAATAATAATTCAAATAAAAAAATAATAAAATATTATGCAATTAATTATATTTTAACTATTGGAACCTGGTGGTTAAGACCCTCTGATCCACAGGCACTGTACAATTTTCGAATAACAGTGGAAATCGAACCCACAACCGCCTTGTTTACAATCAGACGTACTATGATGGTGTCAATATTTTTATTTGATGATATCAAATTAGACCACTTAAAATTGTTTTTGAGGTATTACTACACAGAAATACACATATTTTTCATGAATCCCCTATTACATTATTAGTAATAAACAAACAGCCTCTACATATCTTCTATATATGGCACTGTAGCTTCAATTAGTCTAACTCGTTGATATCTCGACATGATATATCGTTATAACTATAGAATAAAGGTGGTTGTGATAAAATATGAAATAAATATTTTAAATTTATAATATTACAATAAACAATATTTTTGTCATTGTATGTATTTTAAAAAACACGTAAGGCAAATATTATATATTTTCAACAACATTAAATAATATTAATCAGCTATCATATCAAAATTACCAAAAGACCACAACCACCATTACTCTACAATACGAAACATTATCTTCCAATACACTGTCTCATGTTCTAAACTCTGCCTATAGGTAACAATCACATAGTAACTTTTCCTTATGTACATTGTACACGCATCGCGGGCCTCATCGGGGGCCACTGGGGTAACTGCGAGGTCACCGAGGGTCACGGCGTCGGGTCTGGGGTCAGGGGTCGTCGGGGTCGTCGTCGGGAGTCGGGGGAGTCCCCGGGGGCGAGGTCCCCACTAGTGATAGCAGCTAGGAGTCTGTGGCTACAGCATCGCGTTCGGACTTCACTTGCTGGAAATTAATTTTAAATGAGTACATATTAATTAATCAAATTAGGAAGAATTAATCAATTTATTATTATCAATCCATCACAAGCACTTACGGCCCCCTCAGTATTTATACTCTTTGTTAGTTCATTCTTTATCAGTTATAGAAAAGTATACAAGGTTTTCTTTTTTATTTTACTTTGTTTTCCTTTTTATTATATTATTATTTGCTTTTAATAAGTTAAGCTTAAATATATCAAATAGAGAAGCAAGTCGTTCCCAACACAAGTATCTTTGATTACTTGCGGGAAAGACTCAACTTGTAAAAATTTATATCAATAAAGCGGTTTGTATGTAGAATTAAATTCTTAATATAAAAGAGTGTTGAGAGTAAACGATAAAAACTATTTCACAATTTCAAATACACTCGACTTATTCTTTAACATTATGTTATGTGTATGAGTGGTAGTGTGGTCGTACCATGGCCTTGGTGAGCACGGTGGCGTCCTTGAGGCTGAGCACCTGAAGCACCTGCCCGTCACTACCCTGGACGCCCTGCAGCATAACCTGCGCCACGCCGCCGCCCATCGACAGCGCCTCCAGCGTCTCCCCGTTCTGCTCCACCTGTGCGACAAATTATATTTAGGAAATACATCAAGAAAATTAGCAGGAGAGAGAAATATAGGTAGCCCTTAATTATATATTTCTCAATTATTTGAAAATAAAAAAAATGGGATAAATAAAAAATAAATACTAAAAAACCTACTAATTAAACTCGAATTCAGCGAATAATCTACCTATGAATATGTCAAAGAAAAAGTCCAAAAAATATATATAACTAATAAGCTTATAATCGTAAACATGGAAATAAAAATCCATAAAAAGCCAGATAAATTATAACCTACAATTATGCATATACTATATAAGTAGTACATATAAAAAAGCAAAATATAAAAACATACACACCTATATTACAGTGCAGTCAATATCAGTGCAACACACAAACTCAAGCCAACTCGAAATAAAAACAAAAACACATACACTCAAGTGTTTATTGCACTCAAACAAAAACAAAACATAACTAACATAAAACATTTTATGTGTTTTCGGAATTCTATGATATATCTATGTTTTTTAAAAAACTATTTTTAAATAAATCTATTTTCAATATTCCAATTAAATATAAAATAATGTTTCCTTCTTTTATTTCAACATCGCATAATTCCAAAAACAAATAAAATAAAAAACAGAACAATAAATTTCTCTAGTTAATAGTAAACATTAAACATACATATATTAAACAACATAATTATATAAAATAACAAATCTATAGTCACTGGTAAAATAGTCAATATAAAACAAATTTTATATTTTACCAGTGAGCACATCAAATTTATAACAATACACATTTACTTACAATAAAAATATTTAATTTTGTAGAAAAAAAACAAAGACTTAATATTTTAAGAATACAATTACACTAAGTAGCTTAACGCTGTATCATGTATATAGCAGGCTAGGCAGACGGACCCTAGGGTCAAGATATTCGGTTCTAAGTACCATCATATTTCAAAACATTACATGTTCAGTGGCGGCATTCAACGCCGCGCTATGTCGTTTCAGAAAACCGAATGAAAATAATTCATATCTCCAAGTGGGCATCGAACACACGAGTATATAGCTATGGCAGAAAAATATTT
The DNA here is from genome assembly GCA_016802625.1 of Heliconius numata. Lineage (NCBI taxonomy): Eukaryota > Metazoa > Arthropoda > Insecta > Lepidoptera > Nymphalidae > Heliconius > Heliconius numata. Next base: position 100,304 of record JAEBDU010013264.1, read on the forward strand.
TACTTTAGCCTACATTTATACGAAAAAAAACAAATGTATAATATATGACACTAATATGTAATAATTTATGAAAGTTTTTGTTAAAATTATATTATAAAAAAATGAAGAAGTCATTCCGAATGTAAATAAAATATTATTAGAATATAATAACTATAATATTCCAAGAATATAACTTTATTTTTTTCCAAGTAACTCAAAAAAATCATACATATGTTAATATATGTACTATTAGAATCAGTAGCTAGCTTATCTAAAATTCTTCCGTCATAAACAAATTAAGTGACAAAAGTGACCAGATATAATTTTATGTAATATTAATACAATATTTAGTATATTAGTTAAATTAAAAAAATATCTAGTTAAAATTTAAGCAGCAACAGTCTCTATATGAATTAGAAGTTATACATAAAAAGCTGACTATATGCATGATGTAGCCAAAAAAAAAGAAAAGAAAATAAACTTGTTTGTAGAAATAAAAATAAAATACAAATTTTTGCAAAACAAAAAACACCCGAACGAATCCTCAGTTATCGCGTTTAAAGCCTAATAAATAAACAATATTTTTAATAAAACTTTTTTATAATAAAATTTGCATCTAACACTACAAATAGCTTGAAAAAAAATCAATCAAAATAAAAGAGTTCAAATGTAAACATGCAATAAAAAATATAATATGGGAGCAAACACACATGCATTTCAAATTTAAATAAACCTACTTCTTTGGTTTACACTTAAATATTTTGTAGCAACTAAAAATATTAAATGTATTAATTAAAATATAACTAACAATATTTATATTGTTATAAAAGAAAACGAGTTTTTTATAGTAAGTTCTTTTAAAGTGTAACACTTAATATTACAGATTATCTAAATAGACATAAAGAGATCTTTATTAAAAATATACTATGTTTATATTACTATCACATTTAACCATTGGCACGTTTTTTTATTTGCACTAATATAAAAATACTGTAGAGTTGATACTTTAATTTTATTTAATTTTATCATTAAATATATTTTTTATATATTTTATTATCATCTGGTTTAATTTTTCTAAACTTCTTTCATGCTATTATAATTTATTTACTGGTAATACATCATACATGAAGTGTGCGCATGTAATTTTAATCGCACATTTATTATGTGTATCTATCTACATATAGGTACACACATACATGTCTGTGTATGAGTGTGGAAGGTATAACATCATATAATCAACTTCAATGTTTATCCTATACACTGACGTGTGAGTACGCATGTATATGTGTGTGTGTCTAATCCACTTCAATCTTAAGCCCGTAACTTGGGCGTGTAGGCGCGTATCTACGTATGGACAGGGGTGTGCGCGTGCGTGTGTGTGTGCGCACCTGCACTAGAGGCGCTACGCAAACGCCGTCCTGCTGTTGCATGGACGCCACCATGGACTGGTACACCGACGCGGAGACCGGGACTGTTATCACGCCGGACACTGATACTGGGTACCCTGTTTTGAAGGTAAAAACGTATTTTAGTACAATATCCTGCTATTTACAGATTATAGACAGTACAGTCAGCAAACTAGCGGTTTTTTTTCTTGTTACCATATATATATTTTTTTACAATAAAAAATTTGTTGTTTCGTACAAACACTTTCCTTTCCCAAAAATGGAATAATAGTGTAAAAACATTAATTTTTACTATGTAGTAAAGGAACCTCGAGTAACCCACCATGCCCATCCTCCCCAGTAAGTATAATTTGTCCGTCGTGGTTCAACGTCGCTTCGGCTACTGCATTCAAATCTACTGCAACCCCTTCACCATCTAGGGCTTGGACTACACCGACTCCACCTCCACCTTCCCCACCACTGTGGATCTAAGAAATTAAAAATATATATATGTTAATAGGCATAGAAAATAAAACATCTCCACGTTGCATTTCGAAGGACGAAAGAGGGAACGAGGGAACCTAGTGGTAAGTCACTGCGTTCACACATGTTTGCAGTCATTTTGGTAGTGCTGGTTGTTGGTACTTGGTACTCACGACTTGCGCAGTGGTGCCATCCGGCAGCGTGATGATAGGGCTGTTGGGGTCCACCTGTATGAGAGACACCGTGCCGTCCGGGTTCGTGATGGTCTGTAACACGGCCGGCGCGTACTGCGACATCTAAACGTAATGTTGGCTTAGTTCAAACAATAAAACAAAACGTATTATAAAAAATAAACAATATTATAATTTATTGTAATTACTATTTTATCGAACTAATAACTGATTTATGTTTAAAAACGACTTATTTATTTTTATGACATGTAATTTTCGAAAATCAAATGAAATTCTATTAATAATGAATTTCTTCCAATCACATATAATATAGGTTCACGCTGTATCCCTCCCGCACACTGCAGGGTAGGCAGACAGTGTTAAGACACTCCGTTCCCCACTTTCTACCGGATTCACGGACATAGCGTGTTGAGTGGCAGAACTCAGCGCCGCGAAAAAAAAAACAATATAACCTAACAAAAAAATACAAAACAAACAGTCCAACAAATACAAGTATCGTACATCAACATCAGCCAGTGTCATCTGATCAATGCACACTTGTGATGAAGACAGTACGGTCGACTGTTGCGACCGACCACTTGACGACCCACTGCCACCAGAGTTTGAGCTCGCGCCGGGCATGCACGACGCCTGTACGAACACACCCGACGATGCCCGAGGATGTTCGAAGACATACGGATGTTACACGATTATATCCGAATTAACAACCGATCACACCCGAAGTTGTACGGATATACACGACGTCACACAATAACACCCAATGTCATATAACGTCCATGAAATCGAAGTCATTCGACAACATAGGAATATCCCGAATTGTTTAAAGTTACAAATAGATGATGATGTTAGTTTTGAGAAAAATGTGAATAAATACAGTAAATAATAATTATGATAGTGTTACCATATCCATTTGCAGCATTCCGGGTATGAGAGCGTGGGAGAGGAAAGGAATTATGATTTAGTTAATATGTAAGCACAACAGTAAAGTACATTTCCGAATGCAATAAATTATTTTATATATGTAAAAAGCCAAGTCCACAATATAGTGAAAAACACATATTGCATTAAATGTAAGTTATATAATTTTATATCAAATTTAATATATATTTTTTCATTCCTCTTCATAAATCTATCAATATATTAACATCATACCAGATCAACACGTTGTGCCGCGGCCGCCTTTTCTTCGTCCTCCTCGGTGAAGGCTGGCAACAGGTCCTCGCGCCCGTGGTACTTGTAGCAATTGATCACTATTTGTCTTAATGCGTGTGTCCATGACATCTGTACAAATATTGAATAGGACCATTTCATATACATAATTGGGTATAAAATATGTTTTGTATATTTTACACCCCACTTAAAAGCAACATTTATATGTAAAACTTACATTTGTTCAGAAATATAACTATTTGTATGAAAATTAAGGCAAAGTAAAGACCTCAATAAAAATAAGGACCTGGACGAAAAAAAAAACATTTAAAATGAAATAAAAATGTACAAATTGCCCCGCTCAGGCCAACAAAGGGTGTCGTTTAGTTCCACCACTTAATAACGCACGCAATATTCCAAATTCACTATATCCTTCATTATCCTGTTAAAAACAGAATATAGCGTAAAAGTGAAAATAAAAAATGTTATAAGTTGTACCTTCTGTTTCTCGTCCTCGGAGCGGGCGTCCATGCGCACGTTGGCCCACGGTAGATCCTTGGGCCACCAGGGTGGCCGCGTCGACTCGCGCCCCCACCCCGGCTTGCCTCGCACTGGACAAGATCACACAATATTAAAACTCTGAATTAAATTATTTATAGCGCTCTATATACATTCAAAAATAAAAATAAAATATTGCCATGAAAAAAAAATATAGAAGGTAGTCACTAAGTTATAAATGTGACATAATGGTAAAAGGTGTATTTCAGCTATATTAATAGCTGAGTAGCATATCGCAATTAACAATAAATATTTTTATAATGATGTTAGGATTTTAGAATTGTATTAACATTTTTCAAAAATGGATATAATATCACATTTGACAACAGCTCTTAATGCCGAAAAACGGGGCATGTATGACTAAATGTGAGGATGTATGAGAACGGATGTGTACTTCTATGTGTAAATGTATCAATAGATAATGTTTGTGTGTGTGTGTGTGTGTGTGTGTTTGTGTCACTCACCCATGGAGTACTTGAGCATGAGCGGTATGAAGGCGCGCAGCTGGGCCTGCGTCATCTTCTCGACGGGCGTGGGGATGCCGTCGATGATGAGGGGGGGCAGCTCGAACAGCAACGGGTCGTCCGGCGGCGGCGGCGGCGCCTGCGGGCACCCGCCCAGCCCGAACTGACGCTCATTATTAAATCCACGTTATATCACTACATTATACTCGCGTTACATATGTACATACATATACATACACTACACTGGACCAGCTAGAAAACACCATGTCTCCATTTGATGTCATCAATGTTAAATTTACATTCCATATTCAAAAAGACTGTTTGAATCAAATTGTGTAACATAAAGCTACCATCTGCTCCAACAACACATCTAAATTCAAAATCAAAAATATTGAAACTGTTGCAAGTACTTTGAATAAATTATTTATGTAAATGAACATGGAGCTACCACTTGCAGCTTAGTAGGTCTAAATTTAAATTAAAATTATTGTTTTTTAAATAAATTATGACAAGCATTTTGAATTTGTCAAATAAACATAAAGCTACCACCGAATGAAGAAGCAAATCTAGATTAAAATTTAAATATTCTTCAAATGGTTCAATGAACATGTTTGCTAAGAAGAACCACCAACAAACTAAATAGTTGCTTCTTCAATTGATTTGCATTTTAGTATTTAACACAATAATTAAATGGTAGTTGCTCTGCATAAAATTCCAATGATCTTAATTCCTCACAGTTATTAACAACCACCCACTATGTGATTTAGTTTCAATTGAAGTGTTATCTAAGTTAATTAGTACTATTGTACATAATACTTTGTTTTTTCATACTAAAGGTAAGGGAAGGATCACAAAAAAAATCAATATTTGAAAAATGAGTTAACTAACAAGATAACTATTCAAAGTGGCAAGCATAGGGGATCGCATAAATTACAGGGTCGGGTGGGACAGGTACCTGCTGCGCGAGCGCGTTCTCCAGCTCCTCCATGATCATGCAGCGCAGGTTGCGCACCACGTCCTCCAGGGGTTTAGCTCCAAACACTCTATATGAAGTATTGGGCTTGCCCGGTGTGGCCACCAGGACTACGGCTTGTTGGCCGACGCGGGTTGCGAATTCTTCTATCGTTTGCTGTTGGCAAAAAAAATTATATACATTACATTTCAATTTCTAGTACTATTTTATTAAAGGTTTATACAAATTTAGTGTCCAATTTGATTAGCATCGAGTCTCAATTGGTTCACTGATTAACGGTTGAGAGGTTTTTGATTGCAGCTTTATTTTTTGGCTGACAAATGTCTATTTTTTTAAATATTTATAGACAAGTAAATCAAATCTGGAAAAAGCGAAATACTCAATTTAATGATTTAAGGAAAAGATACCTTGTTTACCCTCACGAGTTACCTCCTCACCTCACCTCACTTATAAATTTAGAACATTCACACAAATACTAAAATTACTTAAGAACTTACTCTAAGCTTCCTCAGCAATCTATTCTGATGTCTTTTCCTCACTGAAGGGTTAGTTTCAAAGGAGTGCGGTCGTTTGCGTTTCTTAGAAGAGGCTATAGCAGCGGCCGCAGCCATGCCTACGGGACCTGTACATTTAAACTAGAAGTTAAAACTTGTTACAAAAAATAGGACTTTTTTTCAGTTTTTGTAAATATGGAACTATGGAAAACCTAGGTAAGTCACTCTGTTCTTAAATTTTGACACTTGCGTAGGAGTTGTTCTTAAATGACCAGCCTTTGATCAACGCATGGAGTTACAATTAGGTATATTTATATAGATTTAAAAAATATAGTTTCGGCTTTAAGTCGCATCAGTTTTTATTTTATCGACATCCTAATTAATCCTAAACTCACATGATTTTCCAAAAATAACAATTATTTACTTGATGATAATGTGTTTATGTGTGTTTACAAAACAAACAAAAAGAACTTGTGATATCTGGTTAAGTGGTTCAATCTACTCGTGGTAATAGATTTTTGTCATCCCACCACTCTGGAAATACAAATCGCACCTCTATATTCCGCTCAAAACGCAATGTCTCAAATCCGGGCTGTAAACGGTAAATCTATAAGTTTAAAAATTCTCACCAGCAGCCGCCAGTTGCTTGGTGACCTCATCGCTCATGGCGTTCTTGATGACGTCCGAGCCGTCCTCGTACGCGGAGCCGGCCGGCGACGACGCGCACTCGTCGTCGTCCTCCGACGCGCCGCTCAGCCCGCACCCGTCCACCTGGGACATGTCCTTCGACCGGACAAAAAACTATAACTAATCTTAATAGCGACCAAAACGTCTGCATAAACTTAAAAAATCAGTTTCACGCTGTATCCCGCACACAGCAGGGTAGGCAGGTCCTCTCTGCTAGTGTTAAGATACTCTAGAATATTCAGGGTTGATAGGCGGAACTCAACGCTAAATATTTAATTTCCTCAAGTGGGGATCGAACCCACAACCACTCGCTTTTCCAGTAGCATAGTTATTGCGCCTACGCCACGGCGGGCTTATAATACGATAATCTCGCAAAAATAGCTTCAGCTAACATGTCGCTAATACAGGCTGGAAGAGGCAGCGCTCCTTTTACTGAAACTGCATATAGGGTAAAATATTTCAAACCCAGAATTAAAAAAATTAATCAAAGTACCTCAACAGTTTGGAAGTAGAATTTTTTTTTCATTTCACGATTTTTATCCATACCTGTATTTTGTGTGACGCACACATACGTGTGCGACGTTGCCGCTTTGACAGGTAAGTGTGTGTGTGCGTGCCTATGTTATACTTTACAAATGGCGTTTTATTTTAAAACAATAATTTTATTATTTATTTTGTTTGAAAAAATAACTTTTTCATTTTTGGGAATTATTTTTTTTTTTATTTTATTTTATATTAGGCTTTTATAGAGAAGTTAAAACTATGGTTTCATTTAAAGTGGTGCTGACAATTCCATAATAAAGATTACAAATTAATATTATGTGAAGACTCTTATGAGATATAAGAGAGACTCTGACATGAGAAAAAAAAACTGTTTCGGAAAAAGACAGTAAGTCAACAACAAATATTACAATATCTGCATAAATGTACATTAATAAATTTTAATTAAAATAATCCTGCTATAAAGGGGATACAGAATGAAGCTAAAATATATACCAGAAATTAAGTGTACATATTCTTAAGATACTACTAGTCTCTTCTATCAACATGTAGAATGTATTAAGATATTTATGTACAGCAAAGAAATCGGTAGTTATTAGAATCCACAATGTTAAATGTCCAGTGACATGTTGATAATGAAACACGAAATTGTGATATCTTGTAGTTCCAGATACAGACCATCCACAAGCTCTATGAGAATATGTGAAGTCTAAAATATCATTAATTTATAGTAACTTGTTTAAATGCTATGTGAATATTATTATTATTTTGTATCTGGGGGTCCTGTATTTTATTTTAATGAAACTCTGTCTTGTTGTTAATAAATAATTACATGTTTTTAAGTTCATTATTTACAAATTGTTACAAATTCAATTTATTTCAATAAAATAATAAAAAATAATCTAAAAAATACCTCTTCAGCCATATCCATAGACTCTGTGCTGACTGCTGAATTCATGTTGTCGTTTTCTGAACTGCCTTCACTCTCTTGGACCATCGGGTTCCTACCCGTTGTACAGTGTAGTAACAACTAATGATCGAGTCTTATATTACTTTTGGCTCCCTAAAACCTGAATAGGAAATCGTAAATATATAAATAAATTGTGCTTTATATTAAAAAAATAACTTTCAAAGAAAACAAAAATCAATGAATACATCATTGACACAACTTTATCAAGTGCAAAGGTTGGTTATTTCTTGTATAATTAGTCCTTTTTTGTTTATTTATTCTACAAGGTTTATAAATAGGTAAATGATGAAAATCATTGTGGCATATGGGAATAGTCCCTGACTGTAAATAATTCAAATTCAAAATATTCTTTATTCAAATAAACTATAAAAGCACTTTTGAATTGTCGAATGTACATTCAATTGTGAGTTCAAGTGTTAGTTTGTAAACTCAGTTGACTGAATCAGTTTCATTTCTTGGCTCTGGTATGAACAAAGTGTGGTGTTCACCTCTGCCATTCACACAATTGTCTTGAAGCTAAAAGTTACTTTTATGCTTTTGTTTTGTATGACTATAACCAGACACTTTGCATATATAGATATTATTTGTAATTTCATTAGTTGCCTAAGAGCTTAAAACAATATCTTCTAGCTATAATTCCAGCTATTGAATTAATGCTTTAATAGGATAGACATTGTGTGAAGTATAACAATTTTATATACTATATAACTTTTAAGAAATAGACTAGAATAATTTATCTTTACTCAACATTCATTTTTTGTTATTGTGATTAATAAAAGTTCTCTTCTTCTTCATCTTTTGTAAAAAATTTTTTTATGATAAATAAAAGTAGTATCAAGCAAGTTTTCAACCTAATCCAACTAAACTATAACAGTTTAAAGTGTGTAACCTTATTAGGACACATAGTAAAAACTATTTTTTTATAATAATGATATTGAATATATATATATTCAATATCATAATATTAATAGAAATATGGTGTATAGTATTACCTAGCAATCTGCCATTTGACCTACATTGTTCATATATTAAATAGTCATTGAAATATTATATATCAATTTTATGATATATCAGCACCTTATTTTTTTATTGCTATAAGTTTATTGTAAAAAGTTTATAATCTTTTTATAATATAATAGAAGGAACTATTCTTATACAAATTCTAATATAAAAAACTATTTTAAAATATTGTACACTGTATAATATAAGGTATTATATACAGTGTTTGCTAAAGCCTATTAGATTTATTTTGTATGCATGAAAAGATTGAATAAAAATACTATTTAAAGATTGGGTCAATATCAATCATTATTAGTTTTTCCATCCTCCATTTTGTAAAACAAATGCTAATATAAGCAATACTCTAAAATCTTTTGATATCTCTAAATCTTGTTAAAATATTCAGCTCTAATACAGGCTAATGATATAAGAAACTTGTAATATGACCTTCTGACATTTTTGATTAGTGCCAAATTTATAATTTCTTTCTTTTAACTAGAGGATTACAACTATATAGTAAAAAAATATCTCATAGTATATAGTTTGTCTAAATCTGCATAAAACTTTGAAAATTTAAACTGAAGCATCATGATTACATTTGTAATAGAACTGAAATCTTAAAAATTCAAGAGGTCGACGTAATATCATCTATTGTATTGTGTAGGCAGCTAGTTCAATGGAAAAAAATCAATACTCAAGCTTTGCACAGAATAGCTAAATAGAATATCCTAGAAAATGATTTTGTAGATAGAGCGAACTGCGAAACAAATCACTGAGCCGTAAAATGGCTCGGCATAATTCAAGCTGGACGAGGGCAGCTTTAACATATAAGGGATTATCGAATATATTACAAAGCAGAATTTCAAAATGACGCATATTGTTTGATGTTATTGTTTAGATGCAATATGAAGCAGCTAGCCGCGCCGGGTCAGTTTCAAAGGCGAATGACATAAACTCTTTTGCGGCGGCGTAAAGGATAAGCCCAAATGAATGGCCATCATGAAGGGGTCGCGCGTTGGAGCAGGCCCAGACAGAATAGAAGAACTACGACTGCGTACGCACCTGCGTGATTTGAAACACATTTTGCACTCCTATTGGAAGCTCCCCAAGCTCTCTGTGATGTAACACGACGAAAACGACACTTTCAAAGACTTTATCACTCAACTGAACACCAGATACACGAAATATATGAAGAGCACAGGAGAGCTCGAATAATGCGAGTCCTCCATTGATATCGATCGGTAAACGCGATATGTGAACATTGTACACTTGGTATTGCGGGGCGCCATTTTGTACGAGTCTGCGCGGTGTGGGCCTCTTTTGCATGGAAAGGGAAGTCGCCCCTCGGACTGCGGGGGGAAAAAAGCTCTCGTTTTGTGAGTGAAATAAATTAAACTATTGTTTTATTGTTAAACTCACCCGCTTATGTCGATTGTTTTTTTGCTCCTTATTCATTTATTGCCGATTAGAGGCGCGATCGGGAAAAGTTTATTTTGGAAAACATTGATCATGTCATGTGGTGGCGCTATCTATTGGAATTTTCTTAAACTCATTTTTGACAAGTAAATTGTAAACAAGTCAACGAATTGAAAAACTTTTTAAAGTGAAAATTATCCTAAATTATTAATATTATAATAGTTTAAAGTGTGTTATAATAATATATTACAAATTTACTTGCACTTGCTTATAAACAATTTGTTATAGTGTACAGTACAGTTATAGAGGTACGTATTAAATAAAAAAGATCCCATAATTTGTTTAAATAAATAATATATTGTATATTCGTTTAAGCACACCTACACATTAATATCATAAATTTTTACATCGCTTCTTAATGTTGTTTACTTTTTTTAAAAATTACAATACTTAACGTAACCTCTAATACTTTTATTTCAGGTGTCATAGCTTTATTCTTTTTCGGTAAATTGCTTAATAATATATTGTGACTAATATTAAAAAGAGATCCAGTATAATAATTATTAAATTTCATAAATTTAAATGTATATTATAAAATTAAGGTATAATAATATATTTTTTATATTCTTTAATTTTATGAGCTGCATTAAACATTAGTTTGCTTCTACTAGTATTAAATGTGCATATAGTTTAATTAATCATAATATTAATACTATTTTACTAATTATGAACATAAATGTTATAAAATTCATAAATGCTGGTATTAGAAGAATATTCTAATATTTTTTGATGTATTTGTCTAATATCTCCATTATTCTTACACAAATTTTAGGAAGTAGAATAGATTTCATGATTGAGGCTGGTGCATGAGTATTTGACTGTAAATCTAATATTTCTCGGTTTAATTCCTACATAGGGATATTTTTATACTATATCTAAATTCTTTTGAGGCCAGTTGTGGCAGATAGTGAATTGGTGGACATCATTAGTTATTTAATCTAAATGTGTTGTTATTATTTACCATAAATTTAATAAAATCTGATTGCTTCAAATATTAATTTGCTTGGCTGATAGTGCCTTAAAATATGTCTACAAAAATGTTTTCAAGTAATTTAATTTACATATGATTTTTTTACGACCTTGATAATGTATATATTGGTGTTAGATAGATAGACAATAAGATGAGCCCAGTCGTGGTGCAGGGGCACAAGTGTACGACTGTAAACGTGACTGGTTGTGGGTTCAATACCTACTTGAGGAAATGAAATATTTATTTAAATTTATATTTTCATTTCTTTGCTATGGTGTTGAGGCAAAGCGCAGCATTGAGTTCCGCCACTCAACGTGCAATGTTTTCAGAATTCGGCGGAAAGGGGGCAACTGAGTGTCATAACACTAGGCCTCCCTCTCCTCTACCTACCCTGCTATGTGCAGGATACAGTGTGAAGCTGATTTTTTTTAAAATTATTTTCATATCCTCATTCTGATAGATGAATAGTGGTGTTGAGTACCATCTGTCTACAACAGTGTTTTAACTCTAAGTTTTCTCTCCTCCTAAGTTATGAAGATAAAAATGTAAAGCTGTTTTTGGTCTTTTTAATGATTATTTTGTTTAATAATTATTTTTTTAAATAAATGATAAAAAATCTATCTTTAAATATATAGTATATAACTAGCCAACCAGATTTAAATAACTTTAACACCCACTCCATTGGCATTATATCAGGTTTTAAGAATTAGCTAGTATTGGATTTGGTACTTATATTAATTGTCAAATGCTTCTCTGAATACAATGTTTGATCTTTGTTTTATTCATGAAAAAGATATCTCAACTTCACATAAAACTTCTTTCATTGAATTAAAGTAACCTTTGTAGCGATTCAAATATAAAAGTTAGTTAGACAGTGCTGCGAAATTTTTTGTAGTAAAATAAATCATATTAAAAGATAGCCTATAACACTCCTGAATAGTGTAGCTTTCTGAAATACAAGTGAAAGTTTATTTTATTGCAATGTTAATAAAACAAAATAAATATAAATCAATGTCATCTTATATTTAATTTATAATTACATAAACACAGCTAAATTACACATAACAGCTAAATGACTAATAATAATTCTTATTACAATATATGTATATAAATTTCTTGAAAATTAATGAAATCACAATTTAAGTATTTCTTCTCTCATACATACATTGTATGAGTTTTTATCGAGGTCTTTTAAATTCACCAGATTCTTCAGAAGACCCTGTAAATCATATAGAAATATGAAACTTGATTTAGCAAAGCAAAAGTATATAAGTACTTTTAAGAGTTTAAGTCAGAAAAATAAACAATTTACATTGATGACAGTATCTGCCCCGCCAACCAGGCTTGCACTAACAACCAAAAAAAACGACGTGACAGTAAGTTATAGAGTGGTTGACGCAGTTTGCTGTAAATATTCTTCATTATCGTATGTCCGGTGACAGCATCTGCCCCACCAGTCACACTTACACCGACAAGTGCCACCCTTTCACTTACTGCGACAGCAAGTCCAAGCACCCTTGTCCGCCTCTCCACCTCGCATGCATTTAGCTACGCAAATGTTGTCATAGACACAAGTCCCCATTACCATAAGTCCGGTGACAGTATCTGCCCCGCCAGCCGGGCTCGCAGCGACAGGCGCCGCCCCGGCACACGCCGTGCCGGCAGGGCCGCACGCACTCGCCCGCGCGCCGACCCACCTCGCAGTGGTTGCCGCCGGAGCCCGCGGGGCACCGGCACTTGTTGATGCCCTTGCATTTACCACCGTTTAGACAGGGTATCACGCATTTTGCTGGGAATTGTTTTTTTTTGTGAATATTTGTGTGGATAGACAAAAAAATATTATACCTATTTTTATTATTTTAGCGTTACGTTGTATCATCATGTCATCCCGTACACAGCAGGGTTGGCAGAGGGAACCTAGTGTTAAGACCCTCCGTTCCCCGTTCTTCGCCGAATCCTCGGTGCATTGCTGCGCTTTGTGTTGACATCAGAGTAAAGAAAATGGAAATATTAAATATTTAATTTCCTTGATTGGGAATCGAACCTACAATCTGTCGAGTTTACAGTCACACTTTGCGCTGCAACTGGCCTGACAAATAATATTTATTATTTATCAAAAATAAATTTATGAGATACTTGTAAATGCTCGCTTAAGTAAAAGTGTAACTACTTTATTAGGAATAAGAACAATATTTTATCGATTGTCCTAAATAGAGAATGATATTTTTTAAATAAAATTTTAAAATATATTTTGTTGTATGAATGTAATTAGTATGAGATAATTTTAGGGTTATTTAATACATTATAAATTTACTTACAAAACTCGCAGTGAAGACCATAATATCCTTTAGGACATTCGCAAGTATCCTTTTGTATACACTTTCCTCCATTCAAACACTTTTGGGAACAAATACCTGGAAAGATATTAACTGTTGTGAAATTTGTTATTTTCAGAAGTATCAAAGATGTATCGACCGCCGCCACTACTGCGTCAAGTGAGAAGAGCTCATTCAGCAACATGGAAAAAAAATCCTCAGGTAAGACAAATTTTATAAAATATTAGTG
>JAEBDU010013264.1:159186-299870 GCA_016802625.1 Heliconius numata
CTTACCCTTGCTACTTGCATAAATATAAAAAACAGCTATTATAAAAGCAACCTGCTAAACGAGGGCTATTGACCGATTACCATTTTATGGTTAGCCATCTGATCCAACTGGATTTGAATTTAGTTCAATGTTTTCTAAAGATTTATTGCTTAATGGAAGTCGTTATTAAATCGAAGTGTACCTACATGTTTAGATATCTTATAAACTGTAAAAATAAGATGTTTTTTTTTTAAATTGCTATACGAACTTCCAAAGAAAAATAGAATTGAACAAAGAAACCAATATTAATTATTTTAAGTTGCTTCCGATATATTGACTCACTTGATAAATACTGAAGGTGACGCCGATAACCCTTATTTTTTTATTGGTACATTTTTACGCAATTCAAATAAATAAAGAGATGAATAAACTAAAAAGAAACAATGATTCATTATAAATTACAATAAGAACTATACTAGAGTTGTTAAAAATGTGATTTTCATTATTTACTTAACATAAAGTTATTTGTTTATATCTTAAATAATAAATTAAATTTTAAAACTAATATTCTTTATAAGAAACGAACGAAACATTAACTTTAAATCTCATACAGATATCATATCCCTATACCACAAATACGTTTCCTTTACAAAAACATCTAGGTACCAAGTCTAAAAACCTGTTGTCTTCCTTCCAAGATTTAAAAAAAAGGCTAAAACTAAGGCTAAGAAACAACAATACATACTTGGGCGCAGGCTCGCCTTCAGCCTCGCACTCTATAATGAAGGGCTTGTCCACCTCGCCGGGCTGGGCCACTTGGAAGAGCAACTCCTCTACTGTAGGCTGCTTGACGATGCGCGGCGGTGATGTTACTGTTAAGAAGAAAATTATTATGATATATTCTTATAAAATACTATTTAACGGTTTATTATTATTAGTTAGGTACATCTATGAGTGAATGAGAGCAATTAAAGTCATGCAAGTTCAACATCCTAGGAAACTACAAATCTATTTTCATAAAATCTATATACTAGTTCTCAACGAAAATCAAGCCAGCTTGATTTGAACCCGCTCCCTATCCGATTCGTATGTACTTTCTCGTTTGTAAACTTATTAGAATTTCTTGATGTTTTTATCTTAATTTAGTATCTCTTTAATAAGCATAAGAAGATTTACGACATGTTTATAAAATCTAATGGGGTTCTGTCATTACATAAAAATATTGACTTGTACAATTTTTCTAGGGTATTGTAACCTTAAATGGCTATGACAAGGGGATGAAATTTTATACGACGGCTTTGGCATTTTTTAAGTGAATTGCGACGGCGGTATCTAATAACGCTACTCATTCTAATCTTAACAGGAAAAAATATGAATGCAATTTTTTTTTTCTTATAATTATGCTTTATTTTTTAATTTGACTAGAATGACATTATGGTTTTTCTGAAAAATTTTATATTAAACGATTATTCGATTATAAAAAATATTATTGAAAAGGAATCAGCTTTATTTATTTTTTCGCACATAGCAAGGTAGACAGAGGAACCTAGGAACCATTTCCATTAAAACATTTCCGTTCCATACTGCATTTTTTGGCATTACGTGTTGTGTCACGGAACTCAACGCCCTATTTTGCCTCGTGAGGAAATTAACATATTAAACATTTAATTTCCTCGAGTGGGAATCGAATCCACAATCTGTCGCGTTGAGTCGGCACTGTTGTGTCCCTGCGTCACAACTGGCCTCAGATTTAAAAATATTTTTAACGCTGAAAAATCGTGGAAGTAACCAAATATTCAATGTAACGGACCACAGACAACAAACCAATTCCATTTTCCATGTATTTTTTTTCTATTTTCAATGGGAAATTAAATGTCTTAATACTAGTTTCCCTCTACCTACTCTTCTATGCCAGCAAAAACGTCATGCTGTTTCTTTTTAATCAAATACCTCTTCATATTTTTTAATTTCATCAAAATAATTAAATGGATGTTAAAATATTTTTTAAAATTAAAACATTTCAAATGTATTCTTTGAGATTATTAACATCTTAATCTATCACCAAAAATATTTCATTGTTAAAGAACATGAATGAACTAATTAGTATGCACACATAATACAATATTCTATTTGCATTTTATCATTAGTATTTATATGGATTCCATTTGTATAATATGTTATTGTAATTTTTATTAATAAAGATTAACTATCATACTTCAATCCATAAATTTTTATTAATCACACTGTATAACACATATAGCGCAGGAGGAGAGGATATCTTAACCTAGTGTTAAGACACTTCATTTCCCATTTTCTCCCAAATTTTTAAGACATTGTGTGTTGAGTGACAGATTTTGCTGCACCACCCTTCTGTTTTGTTACCATAATAAAGGAATCTGAACCATACTGCACCACAAGGACCTCTTATCTTACTCTTTTTAATTTGCTTTAAACTGATATTAAACCAACTGAGATTAACTTAATGCCAGATAAGATGGCAATTGACATTTCTGGGAGATACAATAAAATCTTTAAATACATACATTAAAAAAACTATTTATTAAACATAGAACACTGAGATTATAATAAACCATAGTGAGTACAAATGTAAAATGAGTATTTAAATTGCAGTTGAAATCATAAACCAGCTCTATAACAGCAGAATACTCAGAGCTAATAAAAACTTGTTTCTGTTTATAGTAATATATGAATGTCACTATGCAATGATAAATGTTAAGTTACATGTTATATTATACTAAAATTTATTTTAAAACTAACTGTGTCCACAACTTTATCTGCATTTGTACTAGTTTTTCTATTCATGAAGTAATTGGAAGAAAACAAACACTAAATTGTCAAAATATAACAGTATTAAGCTGTTTCTGTGATTAGCAAACACAAGCACACAGACAAACAGACAAAAATTTATTATTCTGGCGTTTTCTAATAAACATAATATCTTCATTGTATTGACCGCCACAAGTTACATATGAATGAAAGATGTGTTTTCAGTATCACATTGTATGTCACATATATGTAGATATAGCGGAGTTATCACAGAGGATTCAGTCTTCACACACTTAAACATCAATCAACAATCAATACTTTAGATTAATCATGAAATTTATGTTTACTACTGGGGTTAAAAAATTCTTTACTGGTTTTGAATGATCAATATTTTGCAAAGTTTTCAAAAATTTTATATGTTTATATAATGGTGAATAATCATTATCAATATTACAGGCTTTAAATAAAAATTAATCAATATATTAAAATTTTAATATAGATGGATACATTTATTCTAAAAATCATTGTGTAGCAGTGGGTTTGACTATAACATGTGTGTGGTTCACTGCGAGTGTGGATACAACACCCACTCAGGGGACTGAATATATTTAAAATTATTTTAATTGGCTGCGCTGAGATCCGGCACTCTACATGCAATGTCTCAAATGGACAGTAATTGGGGAATAGAGTATGTGTAATACTAGGTTCTCTCTTTCTACCTGTTTATGTGGGCAAAAGCATGAGCAGTGTCTTTACTCCTTTGAATACACATAGCTCAATATGAACATATAGCATAATTAGCATGAGTGCCTTCATACAATAAGAGAAGTTCAGATTCAATTTCTGCTTTGTTAATTTTTTGTGTCTTAACTTTAAAAACATTGTTTATAATTAAAATGTTACATTTATCATTCAATTTATTGACTCTTATTTATAAAAATATAATTATGTTGTCCTTGATCTAGTAGGCAATAATAATAAAAAACTCATTGATTCCTTTAAATAAAAATTACTCAATACAAGGTATATCAAAGCCCTTAAAATTTTTTTCAGCATCTTTACATATGTTTATAAAAAAATAATTAGTTTTTTCTCTACTACAAGGTCAAACTGAATTCATTTATAGTAAAAAGCAACAAATAGCCTTTTTACAAGTAATTTGTAATATTTCTTATTAACTTTTATTTAGGAGTAGGAAGTATGTTAAAAAGCATTGTTTTTTAATGAAAATTATGTAAAACAACATATTTTGTTAATCTTATATTCTTTTTTCTTTATTTAAATTTTGAATTTCTATAATCAAACGTCATAATAGATATCTTCCAGACCAGAGTCCATCGTCTTATATCAAGAGAATTATTTTAGAATAAGTTGAATGAACTTAAAATTATGAGAAGCTTAAGCAGTGATAACAATGTCACCAAGTTCAATTCAAAAGACGTGAAAAAGAAAACATAAATAACTTACAAAGTGCCGCTGTTTGCGATAATATTGCGAAGAGACATATTATTTTACTGGTTTCCATTCTTGCAACTGCTTCCTCGTATATCTAACAAGAAATCAAACAAGTCTATTTAGAATTAAAACACTTTTCTCCGGCACACATGTTCACTACACTCGATGACCTAATCCGAATCAAGCTTACAATGACAACACCCACTAAAAATAGTTTCAACAATTTCACTATAATTGTTGAGTTATAACAGAAAGAGTAATCCTCAGGTCAATCAGAGTAACGGTAAACCCTCAGGCCCTTCAGTATTACACTATAAGACGACCTATCAAAAGCAAAAACACGCACTAACTGACTTTTGCAATAGTGGTCGGTAAATCGATAATTGCATTCGATATCTGTTTAATACGTAAATACACTATATAAATAATAATTAATAAAATATTCTCCTCATTTATTTACCTATTCAGTCTATTTTATAAAACCGTCATCGCGGTTAGCCCGAGTAAATTTTATTTACAGTTTTAAAGGCGGGGCCTTTGAGATTCTCGTTTCGACAGTGATCAATTCAACTGCTATTTGTACCATAGAGTATAGACTAAGGCTATGGCGGCGTTAGCTGAGGCAATGACAATATTTGGATTATTTTGGATTTCTATTCGGTACGCACCATAGACACTAAATGTCAACTGTCTTATTTCAAAAGCTTGCTGTACACGTTTATGTTAAATATAAAAATTAAAAAGGAATATATTAAATTATACCGTACCGTAAGTAATATGATACGTGCATATTTCAATTTTGGTTTTAAGCGACCCGCTCGCAGCTTGCCCGCTTACACTACACAATCATTTATTTACTAATTAAAATAAATCTTACAATATCTATTCATTGAAAACTAAAGTATCAGTGAATTCCATAAAAAAATGTAGCAAGCCGTGCTCACCCCAGAACAGTCTGGTACCCACCCCAAAAATTTTACTTATAACAAAATTTTCCCTGAAAAATGAAAAATAATAATAATATCTGTTCAAAGCTAAAGTCCAGGTCCCCCCTAGAAAATAAAAATTGCGTGTTGACTTATTACAAGTTAAGATGCTGCGCTGCTTTACTGCAGCACAATTGCATATATAGCAAGGTAAACATACAGAAGGCAGGAAATCTGGCAACCTGGGAGACACTGGGGAGATCCGTTTTACACTTTCCGCCAAATTCTCGAGCCATTGCGTGTTGAGTGGTGCAGCTCAATGAAGCGTTTTGCTGTAATATTTATAATGTGTAACAAGTCATTAACAGAAGAACTTTGTTAGTAAGCTTCTTGGAAACCGACTAACGCTTGTCGAGCTACTCCGATTTTTTAAAAGATTTGTATAAATAAATAGATGTAGGTAGCTCTTTTTTTATCGCTGGCCCTAACCTCTTATTTCTGGCTTGCTAACAATAGTAATTTTTTAAACGTATCTAAATATTTTACTTTACGTAATGTGATAGTAATATTAATAAATGTTAAAAGAAACAAACTTTTTATTACAAGGTCGTCACTAATTTAAAAAGTTATACTAATCCAAATTTAAAAAATATCAATCTTTTTAAGAAGGATATTGATGGATGTAAATAAATAATAGAATCACACAAATTATTTAGAGTTCTTAATCTTATAAATTTTTATTTAGTACTTTTAAAAACATGGGTAAGAGAATAAACATTGTTTAATACTTCTTTAAATGTAACGAACATCATTTCTATGATGAAAAAATATTGTTTCAGATAATAACAAATTAACTATCAAAAAACGCCACAGCTTCTACACAGCCCAATCTCCTGAATCATCTTGTTCACGTGAATTTTGTAAGTCCGAAATACTCATTGCTACAAATAATTCTTCCAAAATGGAAGCAGACACTAATCTGATCAGGCGTAAAGAAGATTTTGACCAATATTATAAGAAATATGACTATGATATAGTGCCAGTTAGGGATGATAATACCTACACTAAGAGTCAAAACTCTGACGATAATAAGAATTCTATTACTAATTCTGAAATTGATCGATTAGAAATAAGAATATTGAGAAAAATATCTCAAGAACTACAGACGGATGATAGTTCAGTGGGCACTCTTGATTCTAACATAAAAATTTTCAAAACAACTGTACAACAAATTTTTGGTAATTTTTACGAAAATATGCATGATTATGAGCTGTACAAACAGAAATTTAACGAAATATTGGAGAAAAATAGAGGAGACTCCGTGATAGAGATGGAGAACTTCATCAAGGATTTGATTAAGCATATTGGGTCTTCGGAATCGTCTACGTCGGACGTAGAAAAATGCGCGAGACATAGTGACACTCCAACTACTACCTTTGAAACTTTTATAAATGATAATTATTTAACTGATTCAACATTCGACGAAGAGAACTCGAAATGTAACACTGAGACAAAGAAAGAAGACACTGTTAATATCTACCTCGTGGGTTGCACTCCTTATCTTGAAATAAAAATGACGGATCGTAGCCTTTTCTCCGAGATAAATATAAGGCATAAGCATCTCGAGAGTATTAAAGAACTAGCGTCAGCTGAAAATATAAAGAAAGTTGCAGCAAAAAATTTGGAACTACAAAGGTATGAGCAACAGGAACAAATGGTTTTGAAAGATAGAGATATACCAGTTAAAAGTTCGTGCGCCAAGAAAAATATGCTGGATGAAGAAAACGATGCAGAAAAAGATGACGGCAGCAAATTTTTTATATTTAAAATTTGTAATTATATTTGCCGAAAGATTCGTAAAAACGCTTTTGGTTAAATAAATAAATCACATCTTATTGCGTCTGTTTTTATGATTAATTTTAGACAAACTGAACTGCATTGTGATGCCTGTCATAATTTTCCCCTATGAATGGTATTCCTCTGTGCACAGTCCGGTGTTTGGGTGTTTTACGGATGATAACTGATAGCCCAAATAAAGTAATTTCAAGTTCTGTTTTACAATACTATTAAGTTCTGTATTAATAATCCTCTTAGCTCATTTGATTATAAAAATACTTGGGCAATAGTTTTTGTAGTTTTATTTAGTAATAAAATTTGCAATTCTTTATTTTTTGTACTAGTAAAATTCAAACCTGTCCTATATTTTAGTATTAGAAACAAGCGATAATATTTTTAAACCGACAACTTTTTAGAATTATTATAAAGTTTAGTAAAGTCCATTCACAAAAAAATATAAAAAATTCAAAAACATTATTTCATTTAATTTATTGTGGACTAGATAAACAATACATAATAATAGTACAATAATAATATTTACAGGAACAAAAATTATCACATTTCACCATTCTCTTCAAAATTAACTATATAATACCATCGAACCATCGTTATATGTTTACACAATTGCATAGCATATTCTTTCTTCATGTGAAGAAAATGGGTAATAATAGGTAAATCTAGCATAATAAAAGCTTGTCCATCTATTTCTTCCTGTTTCATTTTCTCAGCTATAAGTTTACAATCTTCTGTATTACTTAAATATTCATATACATCGTCAACCGACCAATCTAATGGGTTCCTTGCTAACCTATTTTTACTTTTAAACCAGGATAAAGCTAAATCCTTTTCAAACATCTTATTATCTGTTGGTAGAGGGTCATCTGTATTGAACTTCAATTTTTTTAACTCAGGTTCTTCAGTATCTGAAACATCGGATATATTCTTAGCGTCTCTTGAATTACAACTACTTTCATTTGTTTCATTTTCTGTATCACTATCTTGAGTTTGTTTTTTATTTGCACAGCTATTATTATACATTGTTTCCACATCTTTTTTGTTCCAATGAGCTTCTTTCATTTGAAGGGCGAAATTGGGTAACTTAGCTCCACGGGTTTTCATTTCTAGTTTCGGATAATTATTCTTGTTTTCTCTTTTCCGCCTAGCATTTCTTTTATAGTCCGTGACACTTTCTGGACTATTGGGTCTAGTCCCGGACTCAGAAGGTGGTGTGGACCCTGTACTGTGCTCACTTTCAACGGACTCTCCATCTCTATTGTTCTCCACTTCTTGTGGAGGTTGTTCTTTTTCTCTCTTTTCCGGCGCTTTCTTCTTTTTTTTTCTGCCGTTGACGCTGCCCTTTGGTCTGCCGCGGCGTTCTGTGCCATTATCTGTAATTTATATGTGTTTATTCAAAATAGTAAGTAAATTTCTGGAATACTTACGAAACATACAATCGAGGCCCTGTCAGGATACTCTTTGGAGCTTGTTAGGATATTTTTTGGTACCTTTTGGTTACCTGACCAGAAATATTCATTAAAATGTCTAAAATACTTACGAAAGGTTGACTTTTCGACTTGATGACAATTATTGGGGCACCTGTCGGGATACTCATTGGGCCCGAACAGGCTAGGGCAGGCTTGTAGTTTAACGCACACGTTTCTACAAAAACTATCCACTTGTTGTCTTGAAGTCGCTATTGGTACGTATGCGTGGTATGGCCGAGTTTTTAACCTAGAATTTTTTGAGTAAATGTTATAATTTTGGATTTCATTGTAATTATAGGTTTATTGGAACGACAGTAACCATTCTTTTGCAATTCTTATTTAATTGTTAATGATTTAATAGTTACAATTAGAGAAAAATACATCTTACTTCAACAGAGATTTTTATGTTAAATGAGATATTTGCTCATCTAATATTGTTATTAGTTGAAATATCATTTTTGAAGTCAGATTTAAGAAAGAAACTCACTTAGCTCTCAACATCTCAAGTTGCATGCCCTCCTCAGGCGGGCCCTCAGCTTCCCAATCTTTCAACAACTTGGCTGGCTTATACGACGCCGATATTATTTTATTTAATACCTCCTTCAATACCAACAATAAAGGCCCCGGACCCACTGCCTTGGGCAACTGTGACAATTTATTCCTACTTATAGATGGACCGGCATAACATTTATAATTAAAAAATATCCTATCACACCACTCTTCACTCGATTTTATATCTTCTTTAATACTTTTAGTTTCCTCAACTTGTTTAGGGGGTTCTTTTTTATTTGTATCGGGTATATGCAGCTCGTAGCTGTTACTATCACACCAACCAACTGGTAATAAGAGATCGCTATCTTGAGAATACCAAAACTTTTCCCCTATAGTCAACAATTCAACATACAACATATGTTCAACAATCATATCTATTGACGCCACGTGGATTTCCTCGTGATTTTGTGGATTAACTGCTTCTAATTTCATATTAACTTCTATGCCTTTAATCATTTCTTTGTTGCCAAAGCAATAATCGGGAGCTGGTACTGCTGAATTTGATGTTAAATACTCTTCCCAGTCAAACGGTCCTTCTTTCCATGTTTTGGGTGGTTTAAATTCTAATTTATTCCTTTGGGCCCAACCTATAGGATATATGTAGGGGTGCATGTTATCACATAGCCAAGCCATTTTGCTATCCTCATAGTCGTCTATGTGATCATCTAGGACTACTAGAAAATGTAGATTATTGAATATCTTCAGTACTGTGGCAGGTCGGAATGTTTTCATATCTTGTGGTGATAGGGCCTCTACTTTCATGCCAGTTGAGAAACTGTGTGCTTCTAGTGTAGGGTTTGGCTGGAAATAATAATTACTTTTTATTATTAACTAATAATTTTGTAATTAAAGTGAAATTATTATTTCGTATCTTATTGTTAGTGTATGATGGTTATGAGTTTGAAATCTAATCAGCGGGATATTAACATTTTTAGCCTGACGCTATTTTCCTTTCCGGTCAAGTTTCGGGCATTGGACATTGAGTTGCGGTTTGAGTTGACACCTCGCTATATCTAGCCAGAGTCGAGAAACACTATAATTCATTCCCTTGAGTAGGAGTCGCATTAACAACCATCGCATTTACATTCAATTCAAGAGTAGACTAGGTATTCTTTAAGCTGCATGTCGCAACAGCAAAGGACATTGCGACATTGCAATAAAGATACAATATTATATTCAAAATACAAATAATACGAAAATAGATCACCTCGTATGTAAATTTAAATTGGAATAGACACAATGTAAGAACTAATATCACTATTTTTTTTGGCTTCACGTTGTATTCCGCATATAGCAGAGTAGGCCGTGTTCTGCCACGTTCCCAGAGCGAGGAAATGAAAATATTAAATATCTCATTCCGCCTCGTAGAAATCGAACCCAAAACCGTCACGGTTAGTCGCATGCTTGTGCCCCATGCCGCGATCGCCTCAACAAATATAAGATAATTACCTGAAACAAATCAGCAGGTGTGGGTTCTTTTATACTCTCTTCGGCGCTTTGCCTTAGCTGCGTACTCAATTTGTTCTTACACGAGAACTTGTTAACTTTACCCGGATATTTGAACTGCCACGGGGAGCCCTGGAAATAGAAATAGAATAGAAAAGAATAGAATATTGTTTATTGCACATGAAAAATACAAATCATACGAAAAACAGAAACATATACATGTATATAAATGTATAGTACGATGGTATTATTACTGTAATCTATCTAAAGATTGAAAATATGGATTAACAATAGAACAATACTTATTACTTATAAAATTAATATATATATTATTTATTTATTACATTAGGTTTTACTTGTGGCTTTGATCACATACTCTAATGAAATTAACAAAGAGTTCTATATGACACATTATAAGGTTACATCGAAACAATTAACGTGAAATTATAAAGCCTTTCTCAATGAAGAAAACTGTCCATCACAAGAATTTTTCAAATAGAATCAATAGTTGCCGAGATCGGGGTGCTTAACCAAACAAACTCTTTAGCCTTTATAAGATTACGTATAGGTTACCTTATTAGTAACAAATCCAAAGCTGCTTATCCGCGGATTACAGAAGAACAACCAAAACTGCAATAAATCTTCGTCAGCACCGTCATAGCGGAGGAGCAGACGGCCGCCCACATTCTCGCACACCTAAAATTAAATCGCGATAATCAAAGATCTTATTAAGAAATATACTTTTATATATCTATGTGCCTCACATAGCTATATAAAAGTATTCACGTTTTTTGTACATTTTATGTATAGGAAATACAGAAACTACCCAAAGAAACTATTAACTAACTGAAGAACTGTATTCATATTTATATCATAAATTCTAAAATAACTCTATCTGTCTGTGATGCAATCAGGGCCACACCGCTTATCCGATTGTGATAAAATTTAATATAGAAATACTTGATGGTCTTGGGATGGACATAGGTCATTTTTTTTTCTCATATTTGTAATATTCTCAACATATTTATTAACTAACTTGATTTTTTGTTACGTCCGGAAAACAATGTGCGGTAAACGTAAGCCTGGTTTATCGCATAATTAAAAACGAGTTCGTTCGCTAAATTAGCTCGGCTGCAAAAATCTTTCGAGGATTCGCAAGAGCGATTTATCTCAATAGTAATTTGGAGACTTTAGAACAACATAAAATCCGGCTATCCATTAATGTAGAGTGTCATGCGTCTTTCAGATTGAGAGAGACTTTAGAAAGAGAAATCGATTCGATTCGAGAAATCACAGATACATCAAAGCTAATATACTGATCATGATGATCATTAGTGAGAGCGAAGCGCCGGAGAAACGTCGGACAAACACACAAAATCGTTGGCAATTTAAATTCTGATCGTCACAGGTCACTAAGATCTACTGAAACATTAGAGCAGTCACAAACACGTCAGAATTTTGATTCTGACAGTCATTGATCAATAAGGTCTATTGAAACATTAGAGCAATCACAAACACGACGACATTTATATTTAGGGCGTCATAGGTTAGTTAAATCTACTGAAACCTTAGAGCAGTCACAAGCACGACGAAATTTAGATGCCCAGCGTCATACATCCTGTATCGTTGCTGAGACGCCTGCAGCATCACAAGCAAGACGTCGAAAGAGGAAACTGCTGGTATGTGCTGTTCTGGTGGTAAACTCTTCCATCTCTTGGTCAGCCAGAAGAACCCCTTAAAAGCTTACTTCTGTACTAAACATTGAAATCTAAAAGATTTCTGAATAAAATTAGAAAATATAACTCGTGTTTTCAAATGACTTTATTTGATGTAGACAAAGAAGTTGCTCTGAAGAGCAGGAGCCTGACTGCCAGGAGCAGATTATAAGGTAACTATGCATCCAGACAGTATACCAAATGGGCAACACGAGAGACGATACAACGCACCTTTGATCAAAGAAGTTGCAGCAATGGTTACAGATGAACAATGTGCAACACGTGACATCATAATACATACCCGTAATGACAGACTAACGAGGGTGGCAAATACACATAAATATTATGACGCACTTCAATATCCGATAATTTGTTGTAAGGGCCAAGAAGAATATAATTTTGAAATATCGCAAACGTTTAATGGGTATTTTCATACCGATTAAAAAGGTGACCTATATGGATTTCTATGCATACTATATGATGATACAAGAAAATGATTTTAATATCTTGCAACGACGTAAGCAATTAGCCAATCAATTTCTCAAAGCCAATCAACTTTGCGATTCATCTCTTTAAAGCAATCCACGTTGAGGGCAGAAAGTTAAATTCATCTTCAGGACGCTATCACCAATGACGCAAATGTCAATGCACGCAATATAGGCAAAATGGTAATTTTACCGTCCTCTTTTATAAACAGTCCAAGATACCAAGAAATAGTGTCCAAACACGAGTATACTCAAGACGCGTTTGTGTATGTGCTTACATATGGTCGTTCCGATTTATTTATAACTGTTAAATGTAACCCAACATGGAACGAGATAGTAGAAGAGTTATTATCAAGACAGATTGTCATTGACACAGACATGTATTATTTGCAAGTGTTTTCAGATTAAAAGTAAAAAGCTTATGTCTACTATTACCAAGGGAAACATATATGGGGAAGTCCGGTATTTTATGTAGTCCATAGAATGGCAAAACTTGGCTTACCGCAACGCCCACATTTTAATATGGTTGAATAATAAGTTAAAACCTGAACAGATGGACAACATTATTTGCGCAGAAATACCTGATCCGACATATGACAAGGCTTTATACGATATCATTTTTAAGAATATGATTTACGGTCCATGTGGCTCTTTAAACCTTCATTCCCCTTGCACAAAAGATGGAAAATGTCCAAAAACAATTCCACGCCAGCTGCAAAAAGATACTATACATAATGAAAACGAGTATCCCTTATGTCGTAGGTCGTAGGAAACGCAGGTCAGATGATGTTAAAAAAAATTAAGAAACGGTAGTAATACTAATGTTGATAAAAGGTGGGGGTAGTACCTTAATCCTTAATTTTGTCCAAATTATTTAACGCCCATATCAACGTAGAGGCTTGCAGTTCCATACGGGCTATAAAATATATAAATCAAGGAAGCGACCAAGAAATTTTCAAGTTTAAAAACATAGACACCATCAATCTTATTGATGAGGTACACACTACACACATATCAGTCCGGTCGGTATGTCAACACCAATAAGGCAGTTTGGCGGCTTTTACGTTTTCCTCTGAATGAAAGGCATCCCACTATAACACACCTAAATGTATATTTAGAAAATGGTGAAAGGGTATATTTTAATGAAAAAACTTCCTAAAACGACACGCACCGCTTATTTTGACCTTTGCACTAAATACGATTTACTAAAACGACGCTAAAACTCTACTATACCTGGACGTGCCAAGATACTATACTGGAAATACCTCTAAATAAGAATGGAAATGCCGAGTCCAAGGAATTCCTGTTCTTAATTGGCCAGGTGTTACAACACGTTAAGAATGGTGCAGGCGGGTTTTTTTCTTGGATATTCCAGGCGGAATTGACAAGGCGTTCCTTTTAAATGTACTTTTGGCCCAAATTAGGAACGATAAAAGAGTTACCGTTGCAGCTTCATACGATATAGCTGCTACATTACTTGGCTCAGCGCTCACTCGGTGTTAAATTACTGTTAAACTTAGCTCATGAAGATTCACCAATTTGTAATATTAGTAAAAATAATGATCGTGGAATAATGTTGCAAAAATGTTGCAAATGTTGCAAGTTGTTGGTTTACATTTTTTGGATGAGTGCAAAATATCTCTTAAGAGGGCAATTGAGGCTCCAAATCGGACTTCGATGGATATAAAAAATAGCCCAACCATATTTTGAAGAATGACCGTGTTGCTATTAAGAGATTTCAGGCAATCGTTACCAGTAATAACAAAAGGCACAGCTGCTGATACAATCAATGCCTGTTTAAATACATCAACTTTGTGGCAATGTGCCAAAAAATTAGCCGAAAAACAAATATGCGAGTACATCTACACAACGACACAAAATCAGGATGAATGAATACAAAGACATTATTTCTGACATGTGGTTCACAGTACTAATGAATTAATAAACAAAATTTATCCTGACTTACAAAAAAATGTAGAGAATGCAGATTGGCTCTGTGCAAGAGCAATTATAGCGCCAACAAATGAAATTGAACAACAAATTAATGAAAAAAATACATGTCTCAAATTGAAAGATGATGATATCTGTCTGTCGATACTGTGATGGACCCTGACGAGAATACTACATACCCAACAGAATTCCTTAACTCTCATGTATTTATCAGGAGGTCATCTCCAGGTTCAGAGGTTCCAGTAGTTTTAATGAGAAATCTAGATTCTCCTAAGTTGTCCAATGGTACACTTTTGCAAATTGCTCACCTTGGGCAAAATGTAATCACGGATATTATAATAAGTGGCAAGTTTAAAGAGACAGTGTGTTAACACCACGTAATCCACGTATACCAATCATACCTATGGACTTGCCTTTTCAATTTAAAAGGTTACAATTTTCCTAACAACCTTCTTTTGTGATCACCATTAGTAAAGCTCAGAGATAAACATTTAAGGTAGCTTACATTCATTCGGAAAAACTATGTTTTTCACACAGCCAGCTATACGAGCTCGTATGTGGCTTACTCACGCGTCTCAACCAACAAAATCTATTTAATTTTACAAAATAGTGTTAAACTAATTTAGGTTCTGTCATGTCTGCCTTACCGCAGTATAACTCAGAGACCATTCGTGCTAGAAACATGTATTTTTTGGGTACCTGCCCTACACATAAAGTGTTTCGTCTATAGTGGTACACACATACCCATGTGGTTGAATATATATTTAAGAAAATTAAAGATTTCTTAAAACATGTTTTTTGCTTAAGTAACCCGCTATTGTTTATAGGTGTGTGAAAAACGATCACGGTAACATAGTAAATATGTATAACGCAATTAAAATAAATTCTTTAAAAAAAAACAAACGAAAATCAAATAGAATTCCATCGATTTACTTAGTTCAATCGAAGTTTTTATGCAAACAAACTTTTTTCACATAAACATATTGACAAGAATTGAATTTTCGAATTGGGAATCTCTCCCTTTTTTGGAGTCGGTTGAAAATAAGAACATTGTCTTTTTTGAAGTTACTTGAAAGGAAACGAATGACAACGATGAGGAATTTCACTTCTAACACCAATTATAAAAATATTTTTCCTTGTAACTATTACATTAATAAGACGATATGTTCTGAAACGTGATTTAATACAAGACATCTGAAGATCTGCTCTTTTCTAATTGATGAAAACAAAATAAGAAGTATACAGGGTGGAAGAGGCAGCGCTTCTTTTACTGAAACTGCATATAGGGTAAAATATTTCAAACCCAGAATTAAAAAAATAATCAAGGTACCTCAACGGTTTGGACGTAGGATTTTTTTTTCATTTCACGATTTTTATCCATACCTGTATTTCGTGTCACGCACACATACGTATGCGACATTGCCGCTTTGACAGGTAAGTGTGTGTGTGCCTATGTTATACTTTACAAATGGCGTTTTATTTTAAAACGATAATTTTATTATTTATTTTGTTTGAAAAAAAAACTTTTTCATTTTCGAGAATTATTTTTTTTCCGAATTATATTAGGCTTTTATAGAGTAGTTAAAACTGTGGTTTCATTTAAAGTGGCGCTGACAATTCCACCCTGTATATCGATTAGAAATTTGTTATCTGTATAATCGTATTGCAAAATAATGGTTATCAAATACTTTTACTACGAATTTCCTAGACGTGAAAGAATAGAGAATTTTGGGATAATAGACTTTGTCTGCGTGAAAAAGTAATGAATTTACTTTTCCACATAGACGAAGTCGTAAGCATATCTAGTAATATATAAGCTCTTACAAATGGGAATGAAACTTTTGACACTTTTTTATTAGAATTTGTTAATACGTCTATTTGAACATGTTGTTCATATTCTATACTCAAATGACCTTTACATTCCTCCGGCGATACGTTGATATGAGGCTTCATTACACGAAAATCATCACTAAAAATGTACCTCAGACGATGGAATGTTATTTGCCCATACATTGATGTGTAAGACACTCAGTTCCCCACTTTCCGTCGAATTTTCAAGACGTTGAGTGGTGGAACTGAACGCCGCGTTTTTTCTTGTTGAACTTTTAAAACCTTAAAGGTACCTATGTATAAGTAGGTACTATATATTTATATAAATAAAATCAAGTAATTAAATCAATATTCACTGATATCAACATATAAGTCGAAGACTAAATGAATTCACAATTGAAATTACAATTACAAATTACTTTCTTATCTCCTGCCTCTTACTTACAAGTTACATAGTAGCCTCACAAATTGGCTTCATGTTGAAATAACTATGCAAATGAAGACGAATAGGTATGATCAGAAAAATAGTTTTATAAGTAGATATGTAAGTGCTTTAACTGCTTAGGGTCATATATTTGAGACAATATGAGGTCTACGCCGATATAAAAATTCTATACGTCGAGTGAAAACTTGACGTAACTGTCTCTAGAACAGTTAGTCAAAGAGTCAGAACAAGACTACACAAAAATATATTCCATAATACGTTACGAAGACACACCACTCCGTTCCCATTGAGACACTTCTGTTCCATAATTTCCGCCAAATTCTGGAGACATTGCGTGTTGAGTGACGGAATTCAATAAAACAAGAAAATATTAAATTTCTTTGAGTGGGCTCGAACCCACAACCTTCGCGTTTACAAATGGCCTCGGTGACTAAATAACACAATAACGATTAATATAAATCGGTCACAATTTCAAAATGTTAGGTTTAAGTTTAAATATTTAAGAAACTTTACATTAGTGAGTTAACCTTCTTGCATTTGCCTGACTATTCAAATATAACTCACCGTAGCAATCCAATATCGGTACGGATCGATGACATTCTGTATTTCCACTTTCATACCCACTTTGATCCTGTCTATCGGAGACATGCCCTTATTGTTTAAAGCCTCCAACGATACAGACTGACCGTCCAGAAGTGCCTGTTTCATCATTTCTATAATAGTATCACCATATCTCCCATTTATTTCATCTGGGGGTTCTATAAGCTCGTCGTATTTACCACACCAGCCCAGTGGATGGACTTTTGTGTTAGATATGTCGCACCAAAAATCGGCATCGGCACCTATAAATTTAATCCTAAGAAGATGCCCGCACACCATCGTAATTTCGGCAATCCAGTACACGTCTGGGTTGTTTTTGTGGCACACCTCGAGGAGCATGCCTTGCTTGATGCCATTGTCGAGGCTTGATTCTACCTGTAATAGATACGATATTGTTAGCCAATTCGCGTAAAAGAGGATAGATGTAGGTGAAAGAGACTAAAAGTAAGTAGGAATTGTATCAATCGGAGGCAGCTGCTTGTAGGCAACGGCCCTTATTTCAAGGAAATTCGTGTGAAATATTGATATTAGGTGATACAAATCACTTATTACAATTACGTAGAACCTCTTTCCGTATAATTTAGATACATATAGATTATATGCGTTTTTATTGTTACACCTAAAACAAATTGGACGTTTAACCGTTTTTCACTTTTAGTAAATACGTCGCAATTTATCTGTCAAAACTAGGAAATCATTTCTTTTTTAATTTAATATTTATTTTCCAGGTAAAGTTTGCACAGTTCCCCTAGTGGGTTTTTCAGATTCGTCTACATTCAACTACACTAAATACAGTCACTCAACTCAATTGCACCACGTGGCGTCTAATCACATGTGATAAAAATTGAAAGAGAATAAAAAAAATGCTTTTTTTAATCCAAAGTTTACACAAATTTATTTAATAATGTTTGCTTTTTAAATAATTTAGAGAATATTACTACCAATAAAAGTATGAATTTTTATATTTGTTTTATATTTGTAAAGTACAAAAACCTTACCTTTTTTCATTTTTTCATCTAAATATCTTTTTTGCATTAAATGTAGTGTGGATAGATTGTTGTGTTTTATATATTTTTTGTAATCATAATTCTAAAAGGTAACATTATCGAATTAATAATATAATTGTATTTATATATAAGTAGGTCATATGGGTAATCGGTGGAAAGTTGTGACTCATCCTTTCTATTAGAATTTTACCACAAAGTTACATACATATAAAGATTAATTATAATCAGTAAGCATTTCTGACTATGTAGCAAAAACAACTGCAAGAATCCTTAGCCCAAACATACAATGGTAAAAAAAATCAAGCATAAGGTACTATACAAAGACAGTTATAGAAATTCATGTCTTTTATACAAGAAGTTAAAAAGATTTTATAAAGAGATTACGATTTTATTTTATATAAAAGTGCCTCTAGAGTTATGTATTACATATAATACAGGGTCTGGCAGTGAGTTCTGATCCAAGATACAGTATGTTACATTATAGCCTTCTCCAATAAATAGACTATCCAGTGTGAATAAATTTGTGCAGTTCAACGAAAATAACTTTTTTATTAAAGAATTAAAACAGCACTGTAACAGAATTATACATGAATAATCCAAGGCCAAATCATAATAAGGAACAATCAATCTAAGTAATCACAAAAAATTGACTTCCATTAAAAATTTACATTTCAAGTACAAAATTTGCTATTCAGGTTTTTTTTTCAATTTTAGTTTAAAAAAATGTCTCACTATATGTATTTGAAATAAATTCAATGCTAAAAAATAATTCTTTTTACAATGATACAACATAATATTTTTTAATGCACTAGATAAGCTATTGAATATCATAATTAATAACAAAAAGAATTATTATATTACTTAAATAAGAATATATTTAATTAATAAGTAATTCCATAACAAGGTATAAAATAAAACTAGGCATCATAAGAGTAACATCTAAGTAATGAATTTAAAAATGTATTAAATTAATAAAACCAAAATAATTACATGACTAACCCACTTATTTCATATCAAAATATTGCAAGGCATTGTGGTACCTTGCATTTAATTTTTTTTTATAATGTTCTAGTAGCATTTCAGAGCTTATCTATAATAATACTAAGAAGCTGAAGAGTTTATTTGCTTGAATGCATTATTCACAGGACCTATGATTCAAATTGAATGATGATTCTTTTTGTGTTGGATATTCAGCCTGCTTTTAAAAGATATCACATTCATTGTTTTGGTATAACCCACTGCTATAGTGTGGTCAAAGTTACTTCTGGCACTTAGGTATTCTTTAAATATAAATTAATAAATAATACCGTAAGCTATATTGATATATATATTTATAGAGTCAATTCTATCAATTATTTTTTTATGTATTAGATGCATAGTTATGTATATTTTTTAAATTGACTTGGAACTGGAAATTTTGGTATTTACTATTTACTGAAATAAAATGAAGTTAAAAAATTATAAGTGTAATGTGTAATGTAAATTGTACATATATTATGCAGCATCATGATTATTATATATAATATATAGTATAAATTGTTTTAAAAATATATAATTTATTGAATAGAAAAACGTATTTAAAAAATAACTTTTTGATAAAAAAGCATAATATTCTTTGTTTAATTTATTAAAAAACAGAATAGTACACAAAAAGCTCAAGAACAACGTATATATAATAAGTCATTTACGCTCTTAGTATTATGTCCTCATAATTTTAAGTGCTTAATTTTATTTCGTTACGACAATGAGGTGGCAATGGTCACGACGATTTTGAAATTATAACTAAGTACCATAAGGAGTTATGATAATAAGAAAACAAATAATAGAAATAACAAATATAATATAAGAATAAATTTAATTATTCAAGCAATCTTTTTTTATTTTCTGGATGTTCATCTAAAAATAACTTTACATGGCCTTAACGCTACAATAGTGATATAAAGATTTTTAAATTATCTCTTCAAATTCTTTGTAATAATTTGTAAAAAGTTATTTTAATTTAAATATCGTGTGATTAAACACATAATATGAATGTTTTTAAGAAATTTATAAGAAATCAAAAACTATTTATCACATTATACAACATTAAAAGAGCAGTTAAAACTCGCGACTTACATGAGAAAATAATTCTTCGGGGACTGCAACGCTTTTAATATCTTCCAAATAATTGTTCCAATCGAACTCCATTATTAGTATAATTAAAAAACTTATATATTGACCTCATTAATTAATATATTTAAAATTGATAAAAATATGCTTAAAAAACCGAAACGAACTTAAATCCCCTCCTTGCAGTTTCAGTTCACTGAATGAAATTGAAATTCATTTTCCCCTACTGATTGTATCCTTCCCTTTCTCTCATATATACATTGTGCGAATAGTACTAATACTAACTTAAACCTGCACATCATAATATCACATTTAAGGCGATATACATACATTATTATATATAATAGTATTTAATAATTTCCACATTTTTACAATATTCCATAAATGTATATTATTTATATAAAATTAAGTTCGTACAATTAATATTTTTGTGTGTAAAAAAATATTTTTGTACAAAAATGTGAAGTTTTAATCGTAAGGAACTTATTAACGTTTTCTTTTCCTTTGTTTTGCACCTTTTGCTTTAAATAGAAAAAGATACAACACATAAGCCATGTAGATAAAAATAAATTTAAGCCTATATGTTCTTTTTAAATATCTAATAGTTTTATATGAAATACCTTCACTTGAATTACATTTTATATTCACAATATAAAATGTATTCAAATTTTAGGCACAAAAATATATTTAAATACTATGTCTACTTTAAAATTAAATTATGTTATATATTTAAGAAACAATCTGTTACTGGCCTTATCTGCTGTGATACACCTTATGTAATAACAATATTAATATTAATGATTTAATTCAAATTACTTTTATCCTCCATCCAATACTATATTTTATTTATTTTTTTAATTACTGTACATGTTAATTAAAAAATAAAATAAAATAATTATAATATTTAAAATATATGCTATCTGTTTTGAATGACTGACTTGATATCGATGACGGCAGAAAGAATGAAATTTAACGAACGACAAATGACAAATCGTTCACCGTTTTCAGTCGATGTCATGAGCTTTGTATGCAGTTTGTAATTTTTGTATTGTACGACAGCTGAGTCAGATTAAAAATATTTGCTTGGCGTTAACTATTGACGTATTGCAGTGGAATAACATATTTAATATTTATAATTTTTATACGGTATTAAAAACCCTGTGCAGTGCTACGGATTTAAGAAACTGTGTTTATATCTCGTTACGGTGCATTTATAATGTGAATACTTTCTCTTCACGGATTGTGTTGCAACATCAACAATGGAAGGTTTTATGCCGAGCAGTGTGCTTATTTCTTTATCTTCAAACACTTCAAATGGAACAGATGATGAGGGTTGCATGCTACTTAACACTTCGACAAGTATTATCATAACGGGGGCGTACAATGGAATCCCGCAGACCTTGATATTGAATTTAATATCGTGGACCTGCTTAATTTTATTATTCACGGTGTTACGTCGCACCGCGTGGAATTACGGAAGAATGGCTCTTGTTCAACGTTCCAGGAGTCGATGGACTAGCTTATTCTTCAGAGGAAGTGATAACGACTCTTTAGTCGAAAGAAGAAATAGCACTGATGAGTCGTTAAATATCGATGAGGGTTTTTTCACGTGGCTGCCCGCAGTATTCAAACTTACTCGCGAACAAGTACTTGCCAAGTGCGGACCGGATGCAGTACATTACTTATCTTTCCAGAGACATGCCATAACTCTGATGTTTATTGTTGCCTTAGTATCTATTGGTATTATTTTACCAATAAATTTTTCGGGCACATTGCAAGCAGACTCCAGTACATTTAGTAGCACTACACTTTCTAATATAAATGGTAGATCACCATGGCTCTGGGTACATACTATTCTAAGTATTTTATTTTTGCCCATGTCAGTTTTAATAATGAGGACGTGCACTGGTAGAAAACCCGTACCAACATCTATGACTGGTACAATAATGATAACAAATATATCAAAGGCAGATAGAAATGAGGCTACTATAAAAGCATATTTTACTCATAACTTCCCACATATTCAAATAGCTGACCTACGCCTAGCCTATAATATAAATAAATTAAATGAAGTACAAGAAAAGAAGGAAATGGTAACAGAAGCTCTTATGTATACAGATACTTATTTTAGAAAGACTGGTAAAAGGATTACAGTAAAACCACAATTGTGTGGACCAGAGGTAGATGCATTAGAATATTATACAAATGAGGAGAAACGTCTTAAAGATGAAGCGAAGAGATGTCGAGCTATTGTATTGAATGATCCTCTCGGTATTGCTTTCTTGACTTTACCATCTTATCAATTAGCA
Organism: Heliconius numata; assembly: GCA_016802625.1. Classification (NCBI taxonomy): domain Eukaryota; kingdom Metazoa; phylum Arthropoda; class Insecta; order Lepidoptera; family Nymphalidae; genus Heliconius; species Heliconius numata. Next base: position 182,102 of record JAEBDU010013264.1, read on the forward strand.
GAACATGTCATTAACCATTTTAGATTACATAGAGGATGGGTCCTACAACATGCCACTAATCCTTCAGATATTATTTGGGAGAACTTAAGTGTTCAACCTGGAGTTTGGTACCTGAAAGCTATTTTTGTAAATCTCTTTCTATTTGTTGTCCTGTTTTTCTTAACAACACCAGCTTTTATTGTAAACTTATTTAATGCAAGAGTCGCCAGGCCCGAAACCATGAATAAAATTAGTAGTTTAATATTTGAGTTTCTTCCTACATTGCTGCTATGGACTATGGCAGCAGTGATGCCTGCAATTGTTGCATTCTCAGATAAATTTCTTTCCCATTGGACTAAATCTCAACAAAACTACTCTATTATGGCTAAAACTGTGTCTTTCTTACTTCTTATGACTTTGATTTTACCATCTCTAGGATTAACCAGTGCTGAAGCTTTTGTTGCTTGGACTTTACATCATGAAAATGATACAATGCGATGGGATTGTGTTTTCTTACCTGATAAAGGTGCCTTCTTTGTAAATTACGTAATAACTTCAGGATTTATTGGGACTGCACTGGAACTTATTCGTTTTCCTGAGTTGTTTTTGTATGTGTGGTATCTATTGCAATCTAAGTCTAAAGCGGAAAAGAGTTATGTGAAAAAAGCTATCTTATATGAATTTCCTTTTGGAGTACATTATGCTTGGAGTTTAGCTATTTTCTCAATTACCATGGTATACAGTCTTGCCTGTCCTCTCATTGCACCATTTGGGTTAATCTATTTTGTTTTAAAACATATTGGAGATAAACATAATTTATATTTTGCATATGGTCCTTGTGACATGAGTGGTGTAGGCGGAGGGCGCATACACTCTACAGCGGTCAGACTTATCCGCGTATCTGTGTTGCTACTCTTGATTAGTATGGCTGCTTGGGCAGGATTACGAGCTGGGTTTGAAGCTAGAACTATAATATTGATAATGGCTTCTATAGTTGCATTTGGGACATTTTTATTGTTGAGTCCGTTCCCGAGTTGCACTCCCCCAGCTCCATTGCAGGAGGAATCAAGAATACGTTTCCCAGAATATGTGGCGCCTGTACTCGCAAAGCCTTTAGACTCGCCACCGACTACCAGCCCGTCCACACCAGACTATGGTGCGTCCTCTCCTGTCGTCAACTTATCATATAATCCAGACCCCATAAATATTTAAACATACAATACAGCCTAATAAAGTAATTTTTGGCGTCATATCAAGAGATAAGCCTATCTTTGAGATACGGTTCGCGACTTGTTTAGCAGCTGAATGGGTATTTTTCCAATGTAAATAACTAATGCAATATTTTTATATCATAATATAAGTCCTAGTCTTTAGGATATTCAAACGAATCTGTTTTAAATTTTATTACTCTTGTAAATGAGAAAGTGTTTTTAGCGCACTTACTAATTATTTGTTAAAACATCTCATCATCATCTCTCTGCATTTTCCATATATATAATGCAAGTTCTGTGTGGTTGCAGTCTTATTTTTTAATTAGGGATCATATGAATCTTAAATGTTTTAAATCATAACATATATCACTTAGAATCAATTATCTTTTAATCTAAATTAATTCAATCTTAACCCTATAGAGAAATTATAAATTATATTATCAAGTCACATAGAATTATCAGAGATATAGTTTTTATTTTATTACATTTAGATATAAATATAGAGAAAAAAAACTAAAATCGGCCAACAGCTTCGCCAGTAGGATAAATAAAAAATATTTTGCATAATAAATTGCTTTAAATGATCAGCATTATGTTAAATTTATTATACATATAATATATAGTAATAATTTCTGCATTATATTTAATTAAACACTTTTAGTACATAATTTTCAGAATAGCACTAGTCTGTTGATAATTGTAGCCATTTTATTATTTTTTACTGAGAATTATTACAGAACAGAACAGATTATGTACATTCTTGTTTAAGTAGTTACTTTAAACCATTCGGTGACGCATTTGAGATATAAAGGCAATTCGTAAGGTTTTGTTTTTTTTTTTAAAATAAATATTGCTGAAATGTCATCTTATAAAGCCATGTAAACTTTGTACACAATAATAAAAAAATATAAATTAAAACGTAACTTACTGTTGAGCTTATTTTTCGCATTAACATTCTCTAGGTACACCAATAATTTTTATGGTACATAAATTGATTACTAATTTGTACGAACTAGTCATTTTCTTCTATAACTTGAGACAATTGTGTTGCTTCATTATTATTGAAAACAAATATACATATTTTTTTAATTAATTCTTTTTTTTATTTTTGATAATATTTTTTTAATTAATTAATTTTATAATAATATTGTAAAAAATGTTTATTACTCTACATCTAATTTTATATTTAAAATATACATTGCAACATTATAGTACATTTCAAAAATCTAATAAAATTATTGTATTTACAGAAAAAATATTACATGGGACAGATCAAATTATATCATTGTTGTCGACGGATGGGTTAAAATACTCAGATTTTAAGTTAACAATTGAACATAGATTCAACAATTCTTTTGATTATATTTTTTTCAGCTTCACGCTGTATCCCCCATTTAGCAGGGTAGGCAGAGGAAGACTTATATTATTACATCCGCTCCCCACCCTCCGCTGAATTCTGGAGGCATTGCGTTTAGAGTGGAGGAACTCAATGCGGCGCTTGTAAATATTACATATTTCATTTCCTCGAGTAGGAATCGAACCTCAACCTGTTGCGTTTACAGTCTTCACAGGCTTGTGCGCCACGATACAATACCTAATATATATACCTAGTATATTATGTAAATTATTATTTTTATTGTGATCTTAACGGCTGTCTAATTTGCTAAGCTTAGGTATTCACGTAATTAATAGCCCAATAAGTTATTTTTAAAAAAATATTTTATTTTTATTATAATTTTGGCAGGACATAATTGTTTTGATCATTGCATATTTGTTATTAGAAATTAATAATTAATTGTGAAATTTGTGTCACGCTATAGAAATTGTATCTATTAATTAAGCTACCTTCGTTCGCGAAGTAAATGGCATGTAAAAAATGACAGATGCTAAAAACAAAAATTGTAACAATCATGTCAATTTTTTTTATCGTAGTTCGATATGAACGTATCTATAGTTTAATTGGTCCAAATGTCGCTGATTCAAATCCTGCTACGTTGAAAAAAAAAATTAACAAGCACTTATTAATAATAATTAATAAGGAAATGTTTAATATAAATGAAATATCAGTTAGTATATGACCTAACGTTGAGCTTCTGTTGTTGATAATATATTATTGTAAATTAATATTAGTTTGTTTGTATATATAGCCAATTAATAGATATATTTTGTTATATTATATATTATATGTATGTAATGTTTGTGTTACAACATTGTTTCATCGCTATGATAAAATACACATGTGTTTCGCACTTTGATTTTTTATTTATATTAATGTCCATTAAGTTATACTGAAAATACGACGTCGTCGCGGCGCAGGGGCACAAGCCTGCGACTGCTCGGCGGCTGTGGGTTCGATTCCCACTTAGGGGAATGAATTATTTAATATTTTATTTTTTTCATTTTCACAACACGCGATGGCTCAAGAATCGGTAGAAAGTGGGGAACGGATATCTTTACACTAGGTTTCCAGGTTCCGTCTGCTTGCCCTACTAAGCCCTACTAAGTATGTGCGAGATTACGACATTGCAGCATTCCCCACTTTCCGCCTAATTTTCTAGACATTGTGTGCGGAATAAGAAGCCGCGGTGCGTTATCTACCAGAGAAATGAAAATAATTCAAATTGATATTATAGTAGTATAGCTCTGACTGAGATAGAGAGATTTATAGGTACTGTTACAAAATCGTAGTGACGTCGAATCCACAACCATGGCGCTTACCACTGCGCCACGAGGGCCTCAAGTCTAACATGTTACATATTGTAATTGCCCAATTCAATAAAAATAATTGAAATGATTTTAAAAATAATTTCAGTAGATATACCTACCTACTTAATTAGAATTATAGCGCAGTTATCGTTAGTGTGTCAACTGCCAATTGAAGATATGGTTAGGATAAACATTTTTGTCTAGTTCAGTTAGAAAATAGTTCTTATAATTTTATATCCGACTGCGCGACGCAAATGAGGGCCACGTGGTTTTCGGTCTATGTATGTAAATGTATGCACCTACGAGTAGGTATATGGCGTTGTAGTCATGAAACAGGTTGACTTGTTTTTAATGATGCTAACTTATAATTTTTTTATTCATTTTATCAAAATTTATTTAAATTTCATACGAACACAAAGTTTTGACGTCGCGTCGAATTGAATTCATGGTTATTAAAACATTAAATAGATTTTTCATTAGAACATAAAATTATCTATAGGAATGATGATAAAAAACGGCTGTATCTCAATGGGAACGAAGTGTCTTAACACTAGGTTCCCTCTGTCTATCCCGCTATGTGCGGAATACAGAGTTAATTTAAAAAAATATATAAAAACAAGGATTTAGGTATATGAAACAAAGAAATATTATATTTAAACAAAACATCCATCATTTATATTTTAGACAGACGAAGTTCGTACCTATCAACCTTATATCTTCGATTTCTCCCATAATTTCACAAAAGTGACTAAAAATAAAAGATAAAAATATATTGAAATGTTAATATTTACAAAGGCACTAGCTATATATTAATTTTCATCACTGAAATGTGAAGACCTTTTTATCAAAGCGTTTATCAGTCAGCAAAATAAAGACTATCTAAATTGATGTAAATAAAATGCTAAGATAACTGTCACGGTACAAAGGGACAGTGGTATTTTTTCAAATAGCTCTCATATGCGTGAAAGTTATGAAAGAATGGCAAAAAAGATTTAAGAAGGCAGCGTGACATGGTAGTATCTAGAGATATTTTTCAGGATATCTAGAGATATTTTACTATCTATAGTTTTGAACTGATCTTTTATTGACAATTTTTTTGATAGTTGGGTATGGTCCAACAACGAAAACACAGTATTGATGGTAGCGTGAGTGTTTGGCACTCGGTTCTATCTAGCTACCCCACTAGGGATAAAGCGTGGAGATGCATGAAAAACATGCCTTATCAATACTAAAACCACGAGCACAGGATTTTCAAAGTACCTAAATAGTAAAATTATATATACGTATTGCGGTATAGATATATACGTATCCATTTTAATGCATATTTTTCCCTAACGTTGAAATTAAATTAGGTATATGTGTTGATACGTGTTTCTAACTTCATATTAGTATAAAATATGTAGATATAATAGGTACCTGCTTATATCTATAAAAATACATTGTGAAAACCTTCAAGTTCCCTAAGTTAATTAATAGGTTAGTGTGATATTTTGTACGCTCACTAAGAAGTTTAACGTGACATTGTGTTGGAGTTTTTGGGACGGTCAAATATTTGGCATGTAACTTACTAAATCTGAGAGTAATGGTACCTACCCTACGAGTCTGATTATAAACATTAGTTGCATTGGTCATAGTTAGGATGTTTTAAATATACTTAATTCTTAATGTGCATATGAAATTAGTATTTTGTTGGTATTTGTGACAATTTATATTAATTTATAGTTTTTATCTTGGCTTAACATTTCAACGTACGTCTTGCAGCAATGTAATGCCGTGGAATGCGGAGATAGGCAAAATAATCCGGATCTTCGATGTTCCTACATTTAATAGTTTTGACCTTTATGTGAACATTAAAGACTGCAGGTGAGAAGTGGGAAGTACTAGTTCTATTTTGATAATCAGTGAGTGTGTAAGTGAATGAAATGAAATGAAATTGATATAGTGACTTGACTTTCGCATAATTTCGGAAATATATGACCTACTACTACTAGGAAACGATAGTTAGAAAACTCTAAATCTATCCAGATATATATCTTCTCAAATAGAAGCACGATTATAGCCAAAATAGTTCCACAAAAAGTACGGCAGTCCTCCTCTTTGCGTTCGACTTGGCGGAGACACTGCCATGCCTCAGGAATTACATAACAAAAACGGCAATGAATATACATTTTATTTTTGTTTGAAAATGTTGTACTAGCTTAAGTATGGAAACAGTTTATGAAAATACATACAAATATATATAAATAGGCATATTTATTTTTTTATGAAAACATTCTACAACGCCACTCAACACACACGCTCCCTACCTACCGTGCTACATGCGGGATATGGCGGGAAGCTTAAAAAAAATTTATTACTGTCTCTATCTTATAATCTGGGCATTAGTACGTAATACTAAATAAAACAATTAATATGCTTTCGTATATTACTTAAAATTCAAGTTATTCTATATCAATTATAAACGCTGATAAATAAAACAGCCGATGTCTCATGTCGTGTTTAAAAGTAAACAAACAAGTAACGATGTTACATATTAACGTAAGTAACAAGTTTTCTATAACAAATGCCCTTCTTGAATTAGACAGCAAACGTAATGCAATAATTAAAATGATGTAGGAGTATGAAAAAGCTAATTTGATTGAGAGATTTTTTTTAATTCGAAATCACAGACAGATAGACAGACTTACAAGTTTCTTAATAAATATAGTACAATTAGGAACTAAAAAACATTATAATGCCATTAAAAATAGAGGCAAAAATAGTATAAAAAGTAACTACAATGTAAAATAGTTTTTTTAAGACTAGACATTTACCTGTATACATTTATAATATAAGAATAAAAAAAATAATATGCCATATTAATTGTGAAGTTTGATAAAATTTATTACAACATTATAAAGTTAATATATCAATATCAGGGAAGACAGAAGAAACCTCATTCAAAAACCTTGTGTGTTGAGTAGCAGAACTCAACACCACATATTATTTATTTTATCTAATGTAAAATTTACACAAGAAAACTGTTTATATGAGACATTAATTTACATATAATCAAAACTTCACTAATAGTATATTTGTGTAATATTTTTAAAGACATTTATTTGTTTCATATATGTAGGTAGCCAAGAGAACAACAAGTTACAAGTTTCATAAAATGTTGTTGCAATTTTCTTTAAATAGACATATATTTATAATATTATATTTTTCTAGATCAAATTTGCAGAAATCAATGTTACACATAATACTAATGTACTGTGTATTGGAAAATAAATGCACTAAAAAACAAAAACTATAGCACTAAAATGTTTCACATTTTAATAAAAATACAAAACAGATAATAAAATTGAACTTATAAATGGTTCTAATCATAGTTTATATTATATATATAAATATAAGCATAACATTTTTAATAGGTTTATAATCACAGAATAAAAATAAAATGACTTGTTAATACTTATTTTACTTTGTACCTCCATACAACAACATTTATGAGTATATACATATTTTCTTTAATTGTTAACACAACATCAAATACTTTCCATTAAAACTTACCTTCTAACATTATGATTTTAAATAATGAAGTTAAAATGGACATATACTTAAATCTATTTATTTGTAAAATTTAATTTTATATAAACTTTAAAAGTTGACTAGTCACACTCTTTAGAACAATAAATATTTTTATATAAGTGTTTAAAAGTAGTGTATCAAAGGTTTTAGTAAAGTTAAGTTAAAGTAATGATAGTTTAAAATACTTCGAAAGCTATATTATATGTAAAAAGAACCATATTTGAATTGAAGTAGATTCTAGTAATATGAATAATCATTGTCAGAATCACTACCAGAAGACTCAGAATCTGAATTGCTATCTCCATCATTATTTCCTTCAACTACAAATGTATCAAGAGTATTCTCCATTAAAGTATCTTTCTCCCAGTAAAGTTCTTCACAAGCTACAACATGTTCATCGCAATCAGTCCAATCTTTTTCTGTTATTTTTATAATTGACATTTCCATGAGTTTCCTCATCTGCTCTAAAGTTAAATCAGAATGTATTTTGTGTTGTTTTACAATATCTTTTATTTTAGCCCATGCTACTTCAATGGGATTTAAATCACACATATATGGTGGCAGCTGCAACACTTCGTGTTCATATGCTTTCATTATTTCTCCTATTTTTGAAGTATATCTTTTAAGGTTACGTAATTCAATTAATTTAAACAATTCATCTTTTCTCATTGTAATGGAGGCTTCGACACTGTGCTTGGAGAGCCAGTCTACCATTTCCACTTTGGAGCTTGATTTTGATGGAATTTCAGGTTTTTGAGAATTTTGATAAGGAACACTGTCAATAATAATAACACTGTTTGGTGGTATATTAGGAATAAGTGTATCGGTGTAACATTTCTCAAATTCAGCACAATTTACGTTACAATCATTAATTCTTGTGGTCCCTACTTTGTATATTAATTTTTTACCATTACAAAATATGCCAGCACTGGCATACACCATTAATAGCCGGTATGTTGAACTGTCCAATAACACATTATCAGCTAAATTATTTTTCCAACATTTCTTTAAGCACATATTTTTGTCAACTAATGTTTCAAGCAAAAAGAAAACATGATGGTCACTCTCTCTGTACTCACGAATTTTTCTTAAGTAATTTGATCGTGCGAACATAATTTCTGGTTTTTCTGCTAGTATTGGCCGTCTTCGATGCCCTTTACATTTCAACCACTGGTAGCCCATGGATTTTAAAACTTTTCTTAAAGTTGTTGCTTGCCATGGAAAATCTATTTTTTCTCGTACAGCAGTCAAAAGGTTTGAACAAGTAGGTATAGCTTTCTTAGTTAAATAAAAATCTTCTATACATCTATGCACTACACTCCTATCGAAACAATTCACATTCAAATTATTCTTTTTGTTGCACAATCTTCCTCTTCTCGATCGAATTCCCTGCTTAACTTGTCTCTGTATATTTATTATAATTTTCTTACTTAATCCCGTATATCGAGCCACTCGCTCTAGAGCTTGATCTACAGAAAGAAAAATCTTTCCAGCTTTTTTCTCTTCGACACATACTTCTAAAATACGTACAATCATTTCCCGGGTTTGTTCATGTATTACTACAGGTCTTTTTCTGTTTGCTACACACTGACCAGACATAGTTTTTGACAATAATTTTAGTTATTTACACTAAGTTCTAAACAACAATTTTAAATGTTATTAAAGATAAACATTTTTCAATTGAAATGTCAAGTGTCAATGCTATTTCGAGTTCTGACTTCGATTTTATAAATATTGAACTGTCAAAACTATCACAGAAAAAATAAAAACATAATTATTAACTAGTACAAAATTCGGCTCCGGTTATTAACTTAAATATTTTATGAATCACGATATTTAGTAAAAATATCTCACACATTCTAATTTTATAGTCTCATGCTGTGTGTCATTAAAACAAAGTATAAGTTTATAATATAACTTAGATTCAAATGGAACTAGCGTCGTCGTCAACTTTACACTATTAATAAACTACGTGATGAGTGGCGGAACTCAACGCCGCGCTTTGCCTTGTTACCATAGTGAAGAAATGAAAATACTAATAAATAATAAGTCATACCTCCGTGTGGGAATCGAAGCTACATCAGTCGTGTTTAGTACGCTTGTGCCTCTGCTCAAACAGTTGACCGGTCTGGGTAAAATAAATTTGGTTAGCCAGAGTGAGGAAAGGAAAATAATTCACGTCATTGATTTTGGTGTTCTGACGATCAGACTGGTGCAGGTTTTGACGGGACATGGTTGTTTCAGTAAATACCTCCATCAGATTGCACGTCAGGAGATGTCGCCGGTGTGCCACGAGTGTGATGTATCCGTGGATTCGGTGTATCACACTATGGCCGAACACCCCGCTTGGGCCTCCCAATGAATTTCCCAGCAAGCATCCAAAGATATTAAGACTACATATTTATATAAATATAAAATAAAAAATATATGTTTTAATAAAATTCAGTATAAATTACAGTTATTTATTGTTCATATAAATTATATTAACAAATGATTTATGTGAATGAACATAACTAACGAAATGATAAATTTGTCACTGTTAATTTTATTCGTTGTAACATTCAAAGTCAATAAAATGAAATCTTGTTTCAACAAAATATAAATTATATTTAAATATCATTAATGTCATACAAAAATGATATCATTATATAATTTTTAAATGAACCTCTTGAAAACTGATTGCGTATATTTTAGTTTTAATTAATTAGATTAAATGAAACTTAAATATTTTTACTTAAATCTGGTATCTATTTAAGTAAAAATCACACTTGAGGAACTAAAGGAAAAAATTGACTGATAAAGAATGTGAACTGATATTACTCATATATAGATTTCACTCAAATTATGTGTATTCTTTTAATTAAATCAGGCATTTTATAAACTAACTTTCCTCAAACAAAATTCATAATGAATAACATTAGCAATGACATGTCTAAACCTAAGCTACCTAATGAGTCTTTTTGGGTTTCGCCAGCTTCTCATATTTACTCTTCGAGGAGTACCAGAGGCCGAAGGGGATGGCCAAGGATGGTAAGGTCATGACTGCAAATGCTGCCCAATCTAAAATGTGGGATGAGAACTTGCGGTCATAGTCTTTAAATGCAACAATTGTGCCTTCACCTGGGGCGCTGCTGATTGAAAATTGACTCTGAAATAGAATAAAATTAAAAATTAGACATATTCCTTTAAATACTTGAATAAAAATTTTGCAAAACACAATGACAAGAGTTAATATAAAAAAAAATACAATACAACAACATAAGAGTTTTTTACACAAATAGATGAAGATGTTCTTCACATAAATTGTAGCCTATGTGTTATTTTTATATATTACTGTAAACTTTATTTAAACATGGTTTGTGAGGAAAATATCCTTCCTCACAAACTTACACATTTATAATATCAGTAGGATGTTAGGAAGATATAATATTTTCAGATCAGATATTTTTAAAATGGAATAGATACTAAGCACCCTTTACATAAGGTATAAGAAATGGTATATGTCAAAATTGTTAAGTTTTTTCAGCATCTTAAAGTGAGTTAAAATTAAATTCTCATTAACATAATAAAAATAAAATTGTATAAGTGATTTTCACATTGACATGTCTTTACTTTCACTTTTATTATGTATTATGTTTGTTACTTTTCAAGTGCTTACTTACCTCAACAGCGTCTTCACTGGCTTTGTATCTAACTTCAGCAGATGTGAAGTTGAAGTAGCCATATCTGTTTGATCTGAGTGTGACTACATGAGACACATTTGTTTGAGGGGCTATTCTATCAGTCTCAGCAGTTAACTGTCCACCAACCACTGTGAATACTTCAGGGTGGAAGCCATTGTCTACGAGCTTTACGTCCACAGCAGGAGCAGTTCCAACGTTATAGAGTGTGTATTTAATTAAAATATCCATATTTTCTACTAAATATTTGTTTAGAACTTGCTTTGATACTAATAATCTCGCAACTGAAGGTTCCTCGTCTGCCGTTACAGCCGCAGCGACGATGAGAATCAAGGATAATAATTTAGCAGCCATTGTGCCTGAAAATCAAAATTTTATTAATATTTTTTTCTTATAGGAAAACGTCGGCAATAGAAATATGACTGAAAATATATAACATACAAATAAATATTACAATATATAAGACACAAATCAAATAAACTATTTTTTAAGTGGTTAAATGTTTATATTACCTTATGTTAAACAATAGTAATGAACAATTTTTGTTTCGTTTTCAACGAGAGTAATAGTGAAATGATACTAATTTTGACAAATGTTCACGGTACGTGGCTGACGTTTCACTCCACGCGTTCGAATTATTGCCAGATAAGCGCTATTAACAGTTACAAATGCATTCACTTTTATGACAGTACCAATACTTAAACTATTTTGTTTACATAACATTAACACTTCAATAAATCAATATTGGGTAAATAACATAATTATTTTTATGATTTGTTTTAATTCCTATAGACTTATTTGGAAATAATATATATATATATATATTTTTTAAGCTATTGTATCAAAAAATATTTTAAACGCAGCTTTATTTTCCCAATTGTCAAATTGTCAAACAATTGTATTGAATTTATGTTTTTATTAGAAAAAACTGTGTTTTGGATGAGAATGGTACGATTCGAATAGTTTAGTGTTGTTTAATTACTAAAAAGGTAATTAGAGTGTCTGTGTATTTAAGAAAACTATGACAGATAAAGAAGACACAAGCAAAGAACCCGAAAAAAAAACACTAGATGACGAGGCCCTAGAGAAGTACGTTTTCGTTGTCGTCAATGAGTGCTTTATTATAATAATGGTTTCTTTTATTTTCTTTTACAAAACGATGAGTATTCAAAGCTTCAAATTCTTCCAATAGGTTGTTAAACATTGAAGTATAATTGCATTATTCTAGATATGAAATAAAGCTAAGCGAAATGTTCCCTAAATTAAACAGTACCTCTGCCATCCGTATTACTGTGTATTTGTAATTTGTATTACGATTGTTTACAAAATTTTGTACAGATGAATGTCCTTTCATTTTAAAGAACAGTTGTTAATTGGTTCTAGTGGAAAAGTCTATATTAATTGAAATATTTAATTGGGGCTGTATTTTTATGCTATGGTTTGGTTTTAAGGCGAAATTAAATTTTACAACAAAAAATTGAGTTGAGGCCGTCGTGGCCCAGGGACACAAGGGTGTGACTGTAATGTGACGGTTGTGGGTTTGTTCCCCACTCGGGGAAATGAAATATTTATTTAACTATTTATTTCCATTTCTTAGCTCTGGTGTCGAGACAAAGCACAAACACTCAGTACACAATGCCTCCAAAATTCTTTGAAAAGTGGAGAATGGAGTGTTTTAACACTAGGTTCCCTCTCCCTACCCTGCTGTGTGCAAGATACAGTGTGAAGCTGAAAAAAAATCAAGAAGTTAAATTAACTATATGTATTTATATAAAGGCAATGCACTCAAGTGAAATATTTATTTACGTTTATATTTCCATTTCTTTGCTCTGACGTTGTGGCAAAGTGTAGCGTTGAGTTCTCCCACAACACGCAATGCCTCCAGAATTCGGCAGAAAGTGGGGAACGGAGTGTCTTAACACTAGGTTCCCTCTGCCTACCCTGCTGTGTGCCGGATACAGCATGGAGCTGGATTTATTTTTAAATTTTACATGTAAATGCTGTCCCACTGCAACACATTGGCATTGAGGCCTTAAGAGAACTTCGTAAGAAATATCTCCATTTTCGATGTGTCCATTTAAAAGATTTACATATTTTAAGCTTCATTTGTTTAATCACATTGTGAAATTACGTCCATTATAAGCATAAGTTTGAGATATGTGAAACTCATTTTCATTGAAAAACTTGCAGCTGCATCAAAGTAGTGTATGTATAAAATATATTTTTATTTTTTATATGCTTCTTGTTTTTAGGCTTGCAGTAGAAGAGTTACTTAGAGAAGCAGTCCAAGGTGCTGCAAGGGCGGAAATAGTTGGACCTTCTGGCTGGATAAAAGGACCACAACAAAAAACTAATAAGCGATTTCTAGTCAACACACTTAGGCATGCCGTAAGCTCTAATAAGTATCACAGTTCCCGCAACGGCAGCCGAAGTTCACACAAAACATCACCCAAATACGAACGGAAACCGGAACCGGCAATCAAGAAAGACAGGTCTAAAAGAAAATACTAAAATGACGGAGTATGACGTAGAAAATTTTATTAGCAAAATTCTTAATAGCAACGAAGAAACATGGACCCCTCAAGAGAAAATGCCGCTAATTTTGGAAGAAATAGAAAAATTGAAGGCAGATACAAGAATGTTTATAGAAAATTCCAATTTCGATATAGTGGGTATATTAGATGGAAGTACTGAGCTGTGTGCCGAGAGCAAAGCATTAGTGGATGAGATGGAGGAATGTAAGAAGGAAATCGAGCAAGAAACAATGGCCGAAATATTAAAATCCATTGAGAGTCACGACCAAATTATCAAAGAATTAGAATCTGTTAATTTTGCCATGAATATTGTATGTGATGTCATCACATGTGGTAGATACGTCAAAGAGTTTGATGAAGGCCGACAGGCTCAAAGTTTTTCGAAGGCAGTAGAGTCTGTTTACGATCTACTCCGTTTTATAGAAAAACCAGCAGATGGTTTCTGTGATATGGAACTGTATGCGAACATTAGAAACACTGCTCAGGTCATAATGGATAGCCTTATTCACGATCTGAATCAAGAATGGGACAGAATGGTGTCATACTCTAGTAAACCAAGCAATCGAAAAAGTGTTGTCAATTTCAATATTTCGTTAGACGATAATCATATTTCTATCGACGTGGTAAATGCTTTGGATAAAAGTACTAAGCTAATGGAGAAAATTACAGATTTTTCCGAATTTCTGAAGAGTGAAGTCTTGATTCCAATGATTAAAAACGATTGCGTAGTTTATGCGGATTCTGAAGAGTCAGCATCGGTCACGTTAACACACAAAGCTAACTACACGCCTTCCTACAGCGAGACGTTGGAAAACATGAGGCTGTTATTCCACTTTTTGAACAATAGGTTCAATGTCCCTTTTAATAACGAGCGTAGCCTTATGAAAATGTTGGGACAAATAGTAGGTGAAGAGCTTTGTGAAATGTTGATCAAAGATTGTTTGATCGATACTATACCATATAATATAAATGATCTTCAGACATACGGGCGAGTGACGGCAGAAATAGAAGATTTCCAACGTTTTCTTGTAGTGATCAATATATTCCCTGACAAAGGCTTATCTTTACTAAAATATATGAAGAACATCGACGTCTTATTTGCAGAACGGTCTAGTCAACATTTCCTAGAGACAGCGCGCTCTATTATGCTCAAAGATTTAAGTTTAACAATGTCAATTGGCGTAGAGAAGATTCCAGATGAGCCACTACCTTCGGAATCTGTTCCGACAGACAACAATTTGCTCGAAGCACTCGAAATATTTTCCCTGACAGTACCAAAAAGTCTTTTCTATTTTCCAAGATGTATGATATCGAAGACCGCTCAAGAACTTTTAGACTTAGTGTATATAGTGATGGAACAAGCGGTGCAATGTTCTGATATAGTGTGCAAGAAGTTATATGATACTGTTAGGCTCATATTTGAGCTGTATGACGCGGTTGTTCCATATCACCATGAAAATTATTTACAAACAATTCCACAATATGTGGGTGAGTAAATTAGAGTACCTTTAGAATTTTCTTTTTTTATTACTTATTTTATATAAAAAATTGTGAAAATATAGCAGGAGGCAGGACTTGACACCAAGCCTTTTATAAACCTTTCAAGATCAATGAAAATAAAATAATATTATAAATAATTGTTTGACAAGCATATAAGAATTCAGAAGTAGCTTGGACAGTTAACATAAAGTGCGGATTTGAGACCCATTGTGTTAGAATTTAAATATGATATAAATATTTTAATATTTTAGTACTTTATCTTGTCTTAGTGCTATTATTGGGATATGATTGACTGAATGTATGAATTCCTAAAGGGGTGTGCAAATAAAAACATCATATACTTATACACTACCTCCATAATTTGAATTTATTATGTGTAAATTGAGAGTCAAATTTGCACGAATTTGATATTGTCAATATCAAAAATCAAAAATTGTCCAAAATTTAAGCTATTATAATTATATTTTTTTTCATTCCAGCCCTATTCCACAATAACTGTATGTATCTAGCGCACAATCTTCAAACATTAGGTCATAAATGGGTCTCTCTAATGGTGGACAGAGAGATAACCCATGTGATATGTTTTGTAGACTTGGTTCAGAAAATGAGGGACCTTGGTTATAAACACTTAACAATGCATATGCAACAACAGAGAAAACAAATATTGGATAATATAAGATCATCGGGTGAGTTTTTAATATATTTTCTCTGTATTTTTCGTTCTTTTTTAGACAGAAATTAGTGGAAGAATGTTAATGCCAGTTACCACTTTCGTAAAAGATATTTTTTTTAAAATAGCGGATCATATTTTGCAAAACTGAATCAGATATTATGTATCTGTTATGTAATATGTGTTGAAAATGTAATATTTTTGTATATGTGGTTTACTTATAATTCTCACGTTTCATTAGGGATTATATTTGCAGTGTATATTTTTAATATATTTGTTAGTAAATCATGCAACAAATAGATTTTGAACTAGTTACCTTCACTACTTTTTCCAAGTTCAAAAAGGAGGAGGTTCGGCTGTATGTTTTTTGTAGCACATGTTTCGAGAGTAAATTTATGGTAAATAAATTATATGACATTTGGACACTTCCTAAAAAAAAACCAAAAAGTATTAATATTTACGCCGCTATGTGCTTACACTTTTTTTGGTCTCCTATGATGAATGATTCTCAAGTTTTTTGAGTACTGTAAATAAAATGAAGAAAGCAATATCTCAATACCTTAAATAAAATCATCTTCCCTTTTAAACTAAATATATAACTAAATATAAGGTTATTGAACTTTCAGATCTCAACTGCATAGTAGTAAAAGATGTACTAAGTGAAAACGCTGAAGCAGCTGTGAGACAATGTCTGAGACAACTTCAATTGTTGAAGAATGTTTGGATTGGTGTATTTCCGCCGAATGTCTTTGTAAGGTATAGCTTTTAAATGTTTACTTTTTTTAAATATTTTTATTGAAATAGCAGTTGATGAGATAGAATACGTACCGAAAATAGGTAAAAAAACGTGTATTTTAATTGAAGTTTCTTTTATATTTCTAACCCATATCTAAAAAAAAATTATTACGTGTGATGCAGTTACGAATAGGTACCAATAACGTAAAAATCGATCAGTACAAAAATACAACTAAGCATAGCCGATCTGCTACTTTAACGGGAAAGGGATATCTCTCGCTATATTTTAAGCAATTATCCATTTTCTGTAACAAACCTGACTCACTTGAGGCCAGTCGTGGCACTGGGGCACAAAGTGTGACTGTAAAACCGACTGGTTGTGGGTTCGCTCCCCACTCGAGGAGATGGAATATTTATTTAAATTGATATTTTCATTTCTTCGCTCTGGTGTCGAGGCAAAGCGCGGCGTTGAGTTCTGCCACTCAACACGCAATGCCTTCAGAATTTGGAAGAAAGTGGGGAACGGAATGTCTGAACACAAGGTTACCTCTGCATACCCTGCTGTGTGCATGATACAGCGTGAAGCTTATTTGATT
This sequence comes from Heliconius numata, assembly GCA_016802625.1. Taxonomy (NCBI): domain Eukaryota; kingdom Metazoa; phylum Arthropoda; class Insecta; order Lepidoptera; family Nymphalidae; genus Heliconius; species Heliconius numata. The sequence continues at coordinate 199,283 of JAEBDU010013264.1, forward strand.
TGATTCTATAATAAACCTAAACAACGTTCAACGTTCATCGCCATCGATAGGTTCTATATCTGCGTGTGTCATTCTTAACAAGTGGCGTTTTATTTTACAACGATAATTTTATTAATTATTTTGTTAAAACAAAAGAGATTTGCATTAGGCTTTTATAGAGTAGTTAAAATGTGCTTTCATTTAAAGTGGTGATGACAAAGACATTCTGTGTATAGCTAAATTACAATAAATTTAAATATGTCGATTTTTTTATAATAAAGATTCATATTATAATATATATTTTAGGCTGATGGCAACACTAGTAAACATGTTCATAGATGAATTAATACACCGAGTGTGCACCGTGGAGGATATTTCTATGGAGATGGCAACACAGCTAACGGAAATGTACACACTGGTTGTAAAGAAAACCCCACAATTGTTTCAAGTAAGATATGTTTATCATAATGATGTAATACGCTGCTTTAAATTTCTTTAATCATTCTTTTCTTTTTTTCCCGACTGCTAAGGAAGGGTTATATTTTTTTATTGCTATTAATGGAATTTTACTTATAGCAAAATCAAAAACTATTGTAATGATAATTATCTTAAGTAAAACGACCATATTTGTAACCAATATGTCTTAATTAATAATAAATATTTTTTATTTATCAGGATATCAATGATGTAACAAAGTATGTCAAATCTTGGATCAAATTACAAGAATTGATATTTATTCTCGGAGGTTCTCTTAAAGATATAGAGAACCATTGGAATGATGGCACCGGTCCATTAGCAGAGCACTTCCAAGTGGAAGAGCTGAGGAGTCTCATCAAAGCATTGTTCCAAAACACGCAGTTCCGCGCCAATCTACTGTCTAAAATAAAATAAATGTTCAACAGTAGCCATTTTGTTAATATATGTGTTAATTGATTGTTTTTGTGTTTTGTTTTATTTAATTATCGTCTTCCTTTATCGTCCTTCAAAAATACGATTAATATATGGGGAAATTATGATGTCTCAATTATAAATTCTAACCAGAAATTTGTTTAGGTCTATTTTATTCTGTATCATAAATAATTATTTGTTTATTTATTGTCAATAATTACAAATGTCAATTATAATAAAATTCATGTTATGTTAAAGTTAATGTACAATATCAAAGTGTTTAATTATTTATTTAATATACGCACTAGAAAGTCATCCTATTTCTCAAAATCTAAAAGATGTACACAACAACAAAAAGATTATGATTATAATCAGCGTTGCCATATGATACAAGTATACTTACCTCGCGTGAAGCTTCACGCTGAATTCCTAGCGGAATAGTCAGAGAGAAGGAAGTTACTACACTTCGAAATAAAATCTCGCAAGGCTGACAGTAACCCAATTTTGCGTGAACTTAAAGTTGTAAGTAAGGGACCAATACACATATATTTTTTTAAACTATGATATTTAATTAAATAGTTATAAAGTATCGTCAAAAGGAACGCAAACACAAATGTCAAGATATGAAAATGTCAAATTTGAATTTGTGAAAATCAAAATAAATTATAAAAATGGAATGTTTTTGTGTGAAAATATAAACGAATAAAATAAAAAGGTCATAATATATTGTAAAAATATGGTATCTTATGTTAATATGAATACGTTAAAGCTATTTGTACAGCGAAGAACTCCTGCTATATTATTTAGTCGCACGGCGAAAAATAAAAGGAAATTCATTGATCCGAAAGAAGAAGAACAGTTGCCAAGTAATGATTACGTTATATTTTTAATATATATTTAATTATTCAAATAAATATGTTATTGAAATATTGCAATATAGACTTTGAACTTGTATTTTGTATAGGTTATGTTTTTATGATTGATCTTGATAAATTTTTCTTCAATACGTATACATATATGTTTATAGTACTTTATTATATTCATTTACTCAGTAGTCAGTTCACCCTTCCCTATTTCACTAATTCTGTCATCTACTCATAAGTATCCTTTAAGAGTATGCTATGCTCAATTAACAATAAAACCATCTATTGTACTCTTTTAAATATTAAGATCAATGTTATCTGATTTACAGTAAAGAATATTTTAACAATTTTTACATAACTATTTAGATATAATAGGTTAAGTTAATAATGTTATTTTAATTCTTTAGTATTCCAGTATCCAGTAAGCAAGAGTTCAGACAGAAGAGTATATGTATGGGGACTGGCGGAAACTGGTGCCCTCGGTATACACATGCCGAGGGCCATGAAAAAATTCAAAAAAACATATAGAAATGCTTTTAGTTACATTTGGCATCCCATGAGATCTAGTTTTTGTGAGAGATTTGATGTAAGTATTCAAATACTATATCACAAGAAGTATGTCACTGTTGTGAAATTCACCAAATTCTGGAGGCATTGCATGTGGAGTTACGGACCTCAATCCCACTCTTTGCCTCATTACCAGAGGAATAAAAATGAAAATATTTAATATTTAATTACAAGTGGGATTTTTTTAAATGAGTTAAAATGTTTCTCTCACTAGTAATAAAAAAAACCGACAATTATATTGATAAGAAAACTTCCTGTCACCAAAAAAAACTAATAAAAAAATGTATTTTACAGGTAACAAAGGTAGCTAGTGGCTACGGTTTCACAGTGGCCGCAATAAAAACAAATGAGCAACATAAAATATTTGGCACAGGACTGAATACAGATTCGCAAATAGGATATCACGCACCTAGAATAGGACATCCCTTGGAAATGTTATTGAGCCCTGGGCCTATTTATATACCCTATAAGTCTTTGGAAACAAAAGTGAGATGATTTTTTTAATTTATTTTGTCAGCTTCACACTGTACTCCACAAATAGCAGGATAGGCAGAAGCAAAGTATAAGTATTAAGTCCCACTGTTCCCCACACATTAAGGGGTAGTTTAATTTTACAACATTGTGTGTTGTTGTTGTAGTGCCTCAGTTATAATAATACATTATCTTAATTAAGACAATGTCTTGAAATCGGGCAGAAAGGGGGAGGCACTTGCAAAACTGATCTAATTAAACGTTAACACATATTTTTGCAAAATCATGTAATAGCTTTTATAATTTTTATAATAATAATTAGCTTTATTACATGAATTTCACATATGCTTCAGAAATTAAGTTTACCCAGACACAAAACTTGCATAATCTTCATACTGAAATTGAATCCGCTAACGGGAGCGGCTACCAAGTCATAATGCGGCGTTAACTACCAACACTCAACACGTAATGTCTCGAAAATTGAACGGAAAGTAGAGAATGAAGTGTCTTAACACTGGGTTTCCTCTGCCTCCTGTGTTATGCGTGATACTCTATCACTGTTATACTGTTAGTATAATATTGCAGATCACAGGACTGGCAGCAGGTCGAGCTCACACACTAATCCTAACAGATAATGAAGGTGTATACACACTTGGCAATAATGCATATGGACAGTGTGGCAGGAAGATTAACCCAAATGAAGAATATAAAGGCAGCATGGCGTCTTATAATATTAAGAGATTGGGAAAGGAAAAAATTGTGGATATATGTTGTGGACAGGATCATAGGTGACATTTTTGATTTACTTATATTTCTATAATTGAGACCGTCGTGGCACAGGAGCACAAGCGTGATGCTCCAAGCTGTAAACGAAACCAATGTGGGTTCGATTAACATCAAGAGAAATGAAATATTTAATATTTTCATTTCTTTGCTCTGGTAACGAGGCAAAGAACAACGTTGAGTTCTGCCATTTAGCACGCAATATCTCAAAATGTCTGTTTAGTTTTTTAATACAGTCACCCTCTAGTGCCACCGGGCACGACGGCCTTTATACAGTCATACTAATATTTGTTATCGAAAATTTATCTATGACTCAATATTTTATAAATTTATCAATGATTGAATATTTTATTAATTTTATGTAGATTTGAAAAATATTTTTGTTTGTTTACAGCTTATTTATAACGGAATCAGGTAAGCTGTATTCCTGTGGGTGGGGAGCAGACGGTCAGACTGGACTCGGTACGTATGACAACCAAGGCCATCCTGCCGCTGTGAAGGGGGACGTGACCAGTGAAAAGATTGTTAAAGTCGCCTCTACGGTGGACTGCGTTTTGGCTTTGAGCGGTTTGTATTGTGTTTTTATGTAGCAATTTTTTATATGAATTAACAAAAAAGTTATGTTTAAAAATAACTCGTAATATTATTTAAAAAAGATTTGTAACTCTAAGATGATTGTTATAAAACATTTTTTACTTAAAATGTTACATGCCTTATAATAAATTTATTATTTCTTATAATCTAAATATATGTATTAGAAAAAGAAATTACATAATATATAAAAATAAAAGTATTATTACATAGTAGTAAAGTAAGATTTGTAGTTATAATAACTTTCTTCTTTCTTCTGAACTATAGATTATACTATCTCCACTATAAAGAAAATAAAATATGTTAAGAAAAAATAGAAAATTAAATAAAAACATTTTATTTCTTTAATTAAATAATTACTTTCTATTACTTCTAGATAATGGGGAGCTATTCGGGTGGGGCAATTCAGAATATGGTCAAGTGCCAATGAACACAAAACAACAACAAGTGAACATGTCATATGCATTAGTCAATTTTACCAAGGGCTTGGGCAGAATAGTTGATATAGCCGCAGGTGGCTCATTTTGTTTGGTCTGTAATGGTATGTGTAATATTGTAGTAAGGTATTCTTTATTATTTTTTTGTTTTAACTTGAAATTAAAATAAGTTCCATTTGGGAATTGCAGGTACAACTGTTGTGTTTACAGTTAAGCCACTGTGCTGCTGCCATGATAACCTCAAGAATATCTTTCTTTTATTTTTACACTGTATCCTGCATATAGCGTGTTAAAACACTGTTGATGTTTCATCCAGTTTGTCTATTAAGAGCAGAAGAAAAATAATTGAGTGGGGACCACCATTTTTTTTTCAGACATCAGAAGTCAGAAATGTCTTAAAAGTCTATCAAATATATTTTTATTATTTTAAATTATCCTTATATATTGTGTTTAAAAGAGTTTGTTGTGGCACAGGGACACAAGCGTGCATACACAGCAAAAAAATATTAGATTTTAGTCATAATCCTTTATTATATGCTACTGATGACAAATGAATCAATTTTATATTTTTGGCTTTTTTTACTTTTGGAACATATTTTTTTATTTATACTTAATTTTTAGATTTTTAACATTAAAACCAATTAAAAAGGAAATAAATATAAACGAAACACTTTTATTGGTAATTAATTTTATTATATATTTTTTTGCAGAAAATGGAGATGTTTTCGTCTGGGGCTTCGGTTTGCTAGGTCTAGGGCCAAATGTACAACATGCTCATCAACCAAAACAAATTCCCCCTACATTATTAGGCAGAAACGATTTTAACCCTGATTCAAGAGTTGTTAAAGTTTCGAGCGGGATTGGCCATCTTGCTGCCATAACTAATGATGGGGACCTTTATATGTGGGGTAGGAATCGACATGGCTGTTTGGGACTCGGCCATGGAAAAGATCAACATTTTCCATTAAAAATTAGTATAGGCGCCCATGTTTTGGAGGTTGCATGTAGTGTTGATCACACAGTCGCTGTGTGTAGACCTTATATTTAGTGTTGTTAAATAAATGTTAGTTGTAAATGTTTTGTTTTATTTTTATTAGATTTTCGTTTTACCTCCAGCTTGGCCCATATGGTCAAATAGAAGCAATTAATAGTTGTGAATGACGAGGTGACTGACTTTAGATAAAGTGGGTTATATACAATTAACAGGCCTTCCTTATTAAATGGGCTACAAAATAGTAAAAGATTTTTTCAATTTGATCCAGTACTCCTTGAGATTAGACCATCCAACCAAATAATAATAATAAATTCTTCAGCTTGATAGAGTGGGGACTGAAATGTCCAACTCACATTTACATAGGTTTCAGGATTTTCCACACTACCAACTGAGAACATGTGTATGTAGACATGATCTGAATGAATACAGCTTATTATATATTTATGCCTTGGTGCCATAGTGAAGAAATGAAAATATTAAGAAATAATAATTTGTTCCCTCGAGTAGAGCACGAAACTACAACAGTTGAGTTACAGTCACACCCTTGTGCCCCTGTGCCACAACGGCCTTCCTCTACTTTGTTAAATGATTTTGGCCAATTTGGTGTTGTGGAAGTGCACCAACAGTGGAGGCAAGTATTAATGTGCATTTAAAAAGTTGCATGTTAAACCTGTACTTGGATTGCAAGTTCCAGGCTCTCCTCTCAGCTACCTTGCAATTTATTCTCCAAGTACAAAAATTAGTCTAGTTAAAGAGGTTTCATAGATATAAAAATAAGAATATTTATTATTGTCTATAATTTACAATTGCCTTATAGTATATTTTAATTATAACAATGGATGCTTCTAATTTATAAGTAAATGTTATATAAATAAAACCTTGTTAATTACATATAGAAAGCCATTGTGGCAAAGGGGTACAAGGGTGTGACTGTAACACAACATTTGTGAGTTCAATCTCCACTCAAGGGAATGGATTATTATTAATTAATATTTTCATTTCTTTGCTCTGGCAACAAAGCAAAATCCCGGTGTTAGCTTCCCACAGTCAGCATGCAATGCTTCAATACAGCAGGATTGATTTGGGATACAGCATGAAGCTGATTTATTTTATATTTAAAGTAAAATATTTTAAAAAATAAAATACTTATGTAGTGGATTCATGGACTTTCTTTTTTATATTTGGACATAAGCTTAACAATAATAGCATTATTCCTAAAGAATTTTCAGAATTTCTGAGTAAAGATGATTGTTATTTAAATATTACTTATAATGCTATGCCTTTTTGTAACATCACATATAATAATTGTAATTCTCATTTTCACTCCACTTACAAAATTCTTAAGTCTCTTTGATTTTTGATTATTTAATAATATTGAATGAGAAAGCTGCAACAATCAATTTTATAATCAAATGCTCCATGCTTTCACATTCAATACCACATTAACTATTGTTTACACTCATCGTGAAAAGGTTCAAGGGTGCGGAAGTCACGCCACGCTGGAGGCAACATTGATGTATGGTGGAGGTGACATCCACATCTCTTGCATGGATCACTAAATAAATTCACATAGCTATGTAACCAAGTCATGAAGGACCGAACAGCTAGTTCAGGTAATGTAGGTGAATAGAAATGCAACATTGCTGCATGAGCATTTTCTGTCACTTTCCGGAACACATGATGACGTGACTCGGTCCACAGGTCTAGAGTTTCGCCGTACCCTTTCACCATAACCCATTCCATGAGCAAGCTTTTGAAAGCGACTACAGCTTTTAAAACATGGCTTAGATTGATCTGCACTACAGCGTTACTTGCGAATGGCCGTGATATAGTTATTTTCATATCGTTGTAAGATCTGTCTATGTTGTTTATAACGTTATCGACTTGTAATGGTGCAACGTTATGATTGCTCTGCAATTTGCCGCGTCGTTTAGTACTGCCTGAATTTATGTACGAACGTTTTAGAGAATTCTGACTTAGCAGCGTGTGTGCGAAAGAAGAGTATTCATGTATTTTATCTGTCCATTTATAACTGTTAACTAGCTGTGTGTATAGAGCTTGACGATCTTGAGTAGTTTCTTGACTTAAGAAAGTTGTATTTCCGAGATTAAAAGGTGCCGTTGGTATCGGTAGTCCATTAGTTGTTTGTTCTAAGTCTCGTAGATTTATATTGACATTATTGAGAAGTTCTTGTAGCTCCAAGAGGAACTTATCTTTGCCGTCTTCGCCGTGGTCAGCTCGTAGACCGTTTGATAATGTTTCGAATACATGACTTACGCTTGAGCGCAGCGTTCTAAGGGATGTTAAAGCTGAATTTAATTGATCTACGTTTATTGTTTGATTCATAATGGTAAAATTACATTAATAGCTGTTTTCTTCTTTGAAACAACACGCAAAACCGCAAATAAAAATTATTATGACAGTGACAACTAGATGTCACTTGTGTTTTTAATCATCATTATGGTCCGTTTACACGCTTGTGAAGGTTGCCGAGCTTCCAGAAATTCACAGGCAAATATTATACGTCGCTTACACGCTTGCCGACGTTCGGTCAGTAAAGAATCAATCAATATCAGTTAAACAATAGTAAAAAAAGACATGAAGGAAGTATAGATACATATATAGTAATATTTTGATATTACTGTGTTAAATAAATGAGCTGAATTTAATTTGCATATAGAAATAAATTTATATATTGTTCAAATCAAAAATTGCACTATTCAATTCTCTTATTTGTATTTACATTTTTTTTGTAAATTATTATAATATTGCGAAGCAAACTACTGTTCGGCGCGAAATCCTGAGTGAGGCTGAATATGCTCCAACATGTGAGCACGTCACAAACGCTTGCCGCAAGCTATCTTTGATCTGTGTTCGAAAACTGACACTTGTCCGGATCAATGACAGGCTCTTATAGCCCGTCTACGCTTGTGAAAGTTTGCCGAGCTTCCATAGATACCAACATGTAAACACTCCATTATCGTGCCTTGTGTCACAAGCTAAGCTGAACATGGACAATTGGTTATTTTCATAAAAATTAAAATGCTGGTAACTAGTAATGTACCACTTAACATTTCCGTTATCGTAAATAATAGTGCGGGCATACTAAGTAATTGTTATCTCCTGCTGAAATAATGTAAAATTAATAATTGAAGTAAATATTTATCTGTATGTTTCAGCTTCACGCTGTATCCCTCATACAGCAGGATAGACAGAGGGTACCTCGTCTCGTGTTAAGACACTCCGTTCCCCACTTTCCGCTGAATTGTAGAGGCAACGCCGCGTTTTGCCTTGACATCAGAGCGAAGAAATGAAAATATAAATTTATACAAATATTTTCTTTTTCTCGAGTGGGGATCGAACCCACAGCCTTTTGCAACTCACTTTGTGCTTCTGCGCCACGACTGTATGTTTCATTTGTATAATTATATCACAATTAAGTATAATTAATTGTAATTTAAGAAATAAATTATATTATATCTGGTAACAATATCTAAGACTAAAATAAGCAGCACATCCAATCTACATTTTGAGCTTGAGGTCGTCGTGGCGCAGGAGCACAAACGTGTGTTTGTAATAGTGGAGCTTGTGGGTTCGATTTCCACTCGTCGAAAATGTGGGGGAATGAAAATATTAAGTATTTAATATTTTCATTCCCTCGCTCTACCGAAGCATAACAGCGTTGAGTGTGAGTTCAGGCCACATAACACGCAATGCTTTAAGAATTCGGCGGAAAGGAAATCAAATGCTCTACAATTTAATATTATACATAAATCGATATAATATTTGCCAATGTTAAATACCATTAGAATATAAGGGATGATAATATTTAGTATCGGCAAACTAATAAGCTATGAAACCAAGGGCCGTGCGGTAAAACCATGATCGGTCCTAAGTGGGGAAATGAATCATTTATACCGAAATAGTGCCGTACTAGTTCCGAATGGGCTTTGTTGGACGTAAAGTATCCAGAATCCATTGAGGCTGAGTGTTTGAATTTGAATTATTGTATGGGTATATCAATTATATTATTAAACACTTGTGGTGTCTTTGATTAGTGTGTTTGGACGGGATGATTGTTGGTTCAATTCCCATTTTATAATTTTAAATATTTTTATTTCCTTGTATAGTTATGTGGCAATTATACATAAATGGATGAAAAGTAGAGAGCTACTTATATTTTTTTGTTATACTACTAAGCTTTCTTTATCTACAATAGTCTTATACCATTGGATTTGTAAATGTTTCATAAAAAAATAAAATAATGTATGTATAATGTATACATACACACACAGAGGCCAGTCGCGGCACAGGGGCACAAGGGTGCAACTTTAAACGTGGGAGGGCGTGGGTTCACTTCTCACTCGAGGAAATAAAATATTTAATTATCAATAGTTATTCTTTTTTTAATTTTAATAGGCAAATTTTGATATTAGTAAAATTTCTGGGGTGGGCACCAGACCCCCTTCTTACGCACATGGTCTTATGAAGACAAAGTTTCTTAACACGAGGTTTCCAGGTTCCCTCTGCCTATCCTGCTACGTGCAGGATACAGCATGAAGCTAAAAAAACTTATATGTAGATACAATGTACACACATATATCACATTAATGTTTCAGGTACCGTTAACACTTAATTGCTTCACACTACTAACAATAAGATTTAGATATGAGATAACTGAAACTATGTCTTATTTTCTCTATTGTTCATTTAAAGCCAAACTTAATCTCTTCTATACAGATCAGTTTAGATATGGTACCTATTCGGGAGATCTTGGATTTTGTAATTTAATATTCTATTAACTCTATAATCATTCTCAGAGTCGTCATTTTACGTTGAAGTACCATAAAGTTCTAAAAAATTTATACACTACTTTACTTATTGAGTGTAGAAATAAATCAATCGAAGAATGAAGGATATCTGTTTTTGAAAGAGATCTTTAAAGCAAAAATTTTTTTTTTTTTATAATAGTGAAATGTGCTATAGAATAACAGAAACAAAAATCTATAATTTTTTATGTATTTTTCCTAGGCAACACGTCCATGTGACGTCATTTAATCTCATATTACTCAATATGAGATAAAATGGCGTGATTTGAAGGGCGGTTTCTAATCAATACAATCCACCATCACGGGTCAAGCCACCGCTCATATACCTGATAGGTTGGCCCTTGTTATATGTAATATGTTTTCTATTTTTTTATATATCAAGGAGTATTTACGATAGATAGATACATAGATAGATAGAAAAGCTTAGATAGAAAAACTTATGATATATTTATAAAGTAAAAAGATAATTTAATCAATAATTTTCCGTATCAACTAAATCCTACACAACGTAGGTTTAAAAATCCAATGTTCTTTTTTTATATGTAAAATATGTTTATCCTTTGTAATACGAGTATGTTAATTATTAGTTACTGTAGGCATTTATTAATGTAACCCAAAACAATGATTTTAAAAAATTTTGTCTGTTTGTCTGTGCGTAAGTGCAGCTTAATCGATTTAAATGCAGTTTTCACTATTTAGCTTCACTTAACATTTTATTAAAATCCATTCATAAATAAAAATATTATATCTATTTGCTAATTGCTCAAAACAGTTATTTTATACGACTGTTGTAATGAGTTAACTAATTCTTTTGTTTGTAAAATTATTATTTATCTATATTATGATAAAAACACCGAGATTTCAAGATTTAGGATCGGGATAGTATTTACGCGAGAAAAATTGTTTGCAGTGGGCGCGTAATTACCGCCTACCTAGATGTGAAATAACTAAACATTTTCTTTTTATTACGACATTTTTTGCGAGCTAAATTAAAAAAAAATCCTAAAGACTTTTACTATTTATTTATTACATAACAGTATTATTCTGAAGCCGTCGTAGCATAATTTCCGGCTCATTTTCTAGACATTGTGTGTTGAGTCGTGGAATGAACGCCGCGTTCTGTCTATATTCTTTCATACCAGATAAGCTTAAAACATAAGACAAGATTATAAGACTGATGTGGGTTTAATTTTTTATACCGTTCTTAATAACGTTTATAGTTGCTAAATATTTTAAATTAACATCTGATTAAAAAAGTACCATATAATGTTACTAAATAGTCTGAAAGTGGAGAATGTAATAACTTCTTTCTACAACACTACAGAAAATTCCTACAGATAAAAAGAAACAATAGTTTTTTTTTCTTTATAAAATTAAAGAACCATTTGCTGTTTAAAGTTCACTTTGTTTTAACTACGCTAGCACAGCCCAGTCTAATTTGCCCAACAGAGCGTTGTAGGCGAAAAAAAGCAAATTTTCAACGCAAATATGACATAGTCTAGTGAAAAACTTTATTAACTTTGAAGCAAGCGGGCGCTCAAATAAAAGTATTCAACTAGGGTTAAATAAAACGTTACATTAGACCAGTGAGTCTCAACCACTGTGCCTTCGCGAACTTTTAATGTCTCAAATATTACAAATGTTTTTAAATAATGTATAAATAAAATTTAAATGTCTATCTGTGACTTTAAAATAATTGTTTCTTCAACTGCACATAGTTAAATGAGATATTAAGATTATTGTCTGTCAGTCTTTTTGTTTATCCAAGCTGATCTCCGGAACAGCTGAACCGATTTTTATGTGACTTGCATTGAAATATATAGAAGGCTTTGGAGCAATTTATAGGCTTACCAAGCTAAAATAAGTCATACATACAAACCTACATATCATATAATAAATTATTGCTATATTTTTTTACGTACGAAGTATATTATGATTTTTGTTCCAGCTTCAATTTTTTCACCGCAAAGCTGGCCAAGTTGAAAAATCTAAGGTAAAGACACATAATTTTATGCTCAGCACGCACTCTTTCAAATTCAACGACGCGTTTGGTTTTGCTCAAAGTAATATGTCTTAAAGAATGTTGTATTATATTTAAGTTAATCACTTTTAAATTCATATTTTCCTTTATTAATTAAAAAAAACGTAGTTAAAAAGCGTACCGTAACAAGATAAAGGTTGAGAATCACTGCATTGGATGCTTGAAGTTAAACAACATCTGGGGCGTGTTAGACTGAAAGTGGATAACTCATATTGTGAAAGATAAATTAATTTCACTATAAACTGTTTTTCTTCATTTTATGTACAATTTTACTGCCTTTTAGTCAAGAACTTAGTGGATATCAAACGGTGGGTCGTGTGTGGTTAGACTTACTTTAGAATGAATAAGTATATTTGGTTAATTTCGTTTTGTTTTTATAGCTTTACCATTTTTTGATTGAGGCCATACGTAGCGTATAGGCACTAGCTTGCGAATGTAAACGACAGGTTGTGGGTTCAATTTCCATTCGAGGAAACATTCGTCGTTAGCAGAGCGAGAAATTGAAATATTTTCATTTTCTAGTAACGGGGCAAAACAGTTGCATCAGTATGTTACTTATTTACGAGTTCCGCAACTCGTAAATAAATAACATAAATGTGTTAAAAATAAAAAATGTATTTCTTAGGTGTCAATAAACACACTAGTGACATGCCCGCTTTCGCGTCTCAACAACCTGCCCTCATGCTTTTTACTTGATTTTCCTTCTGTATTATCGGCAATATATTCTCAAAAGTGAAAAGAGATTTTCCTCCTTCTTACTATTTTTTAAATTATTGTTTCATAATTTTAACTGGCGTTATTTTTCATTATTACTGTGACGGCTTCGCTTTTTCTCGCTATTCTGTGTATCTTTTTAAACTTGAATTGACTCTGCATATCCTTCGAGTATACATTTCATACTTATTAATATTTCCTTTTCCCAGGACTGATGAAATTCTTTCTGAAATTCGCTTACCTTCTAAGATAATGCTAGAGTGCTAAAATAAATAAATTACTTTAATACTCGCTACTCCGAGTGTTTTAACACTTGGTACCCTCGGCCTATCCTGCTATAAGCGGGAAACAGCGTGAAAAAAAATGAAACCTCACTCATACAAAAACTTTGCATATTTTAAAAGAAAACAAGACAACTAAATATGTACAATTTACATAGTCCAAAATATAAATAAGAAATAGTTTCGTGAGCGGCCCACAGCTTTCGCGAGGGAATAATTTAATATTCGCAATTTTTCAACCAAAAACCAGAAGGAGATTCATAGTACATTCCAACTGTATTCATACAGTAAATATCATAGATATGAGATAGCAGACTCCGTTGCGCACTTTTCCCTACATTTTGAACATTTTACGAGTGTTTTGTGTAAGCTGCAAGCTCCACGCTCCTCGACAAGTATATTTTCAAGTCGTTCACGTTCAGCTTTGTTTCAGTTTCAAAGTTATATTAAATTTATTAATGAATATGTGAATTTGTTAATTTAATTTGCTTAGTAAGAATGAAAATTCGTATTTGCTACTTAGCTTTGGTAGTTAAACGGAATATGAAGAAAAAAAATGATTATTTTTTGTATATGATAACACTGTTACTTTTGGAAGGCATATTTTTTATGTCAAGCAAAGTTTATCGTCCGGAACATCTTGTGAACCTCGAAAAGAATATCTATCTAGGCTTTTTAAAACACAAAAAAAATGTTGTTTTTAAATTTTCATTGTTAATAAATGAAAATTGTCTCTAGAAAAAGAAAATAAGAAGAAAACTTGCCTTGAAAAATTGGTCTCGCAAAGCGATTGAATGGTAGCCAAGCCACAGTTTGACAGCTACTATTTCAAATTGGACATTGATTAGAACTGATGGTTCTTCATCAATTTTTTTCTTAAACAAGAAAATAAAACATGACTGACTTATTTATACATTTATATAGAATACTTTTTAAAGTTTAGTAGAAAGTAAAGTAGTACATCTATTCTGTTTATTAACACTTAAATTAATTTTAAATTAAGTTGGTTTTTTTAACCCAATTTTACTACACATTACGTGTTAAGGGGCGGAACTCAACGCTGCATTTGTTTCATTACCAAAGGGCGGAAATGTAAATAATTCATTCTTCTGAATGGTAATCGTACCCACAACCGTCTCGTTTACAGTCAGAGTCTCAACCACTGCGTTACTTCGGGCTCATCCAGTTAGTGTTAGTTAAAATATCGTTTAAACGACATACGATAATTAAGATTAAATAAAATTTATAGATTTAATATGATATTTTTCGTTTTTTTTGACGTTACAACAAAATTTCAGCCTATACTTCCTAAGATTTCGCTAATAAAACAAATAAAAGGTCCGATATCATGATGAATACCGCGGCCGACCGGTGGACGTTGATTAATAGTATGACCCGTAAGCCACTGAGGGACCTGGGACCTGCAATGACCTTGCTCTCCCTTCAGGTACATTTAGCATCGAAGCTATATATTTTGATTTTACTCACTCATGGGACTCATGGGACTTACTTGGTTAGACTTCTTATACTTCTTGTACTAGTCGTTGGATTTCTCTTAATGGCGTGCGTGTTAATAAATATATTGATTTAGTTTCAGGGTTTCAGGGTTTCGGGTCAGGGTTATTTGTTTTTTTATAATTAAATATAAGAAAAAGATAAAGTTTGTTCATTTTTGTATTTTTCTAGAATAACTCAATCTCCACAACTGTTACGTTACCAGTCACAAATTGAATATTGAATTTAATTGTATAATGTAAGCTACTTTGAAAATATCAATTTTTGTTTGACATGCAATATTTTGAAAATTGGGCGGAAAGTGGGGAACGGAGTGTCTTTACACTTAGATTCCCTCTATCTACACTGCTATATGCTCGACGTGAAACTATTTTTTATTGATATTTATTATCTTAACTAGTGGACCCGAACGCGGCTACGCCCGCTTGAACTATACGAATATTTATTAAATATATTTATAATAGAGAGATGCGTCAAGCAAGCTCATTTTGGTGACGTTTTCTAACAACAAACTTTGCAAACCGTTGCTTAGCAACGACGGTTGTTATTAACATGGCGGAATAAATTGCATGTCAAATTAATAAGTATTTTAATATATTTGTATATATCGAAAATAGTACAAATATGAGAAAAAAAGTATCCTTTGTTCATCCCGAGACCTTCAAGTATCTCTATGTGAGTATTTTATCACAATTAAATTAGTGGTTTGGGCCTGATTGCGTAAAAGACAGACAGACAGACAGACAGACAGACAGACAGACAGAGTTATTTTCGATTTTATAATATAGGTATGGATGGATATCTTAATAATTAAAAACTTTTATTTAACTTGCGATGTATGTATGTGGGTTCGGGTGAAATCTTTGAGCTCAATTTTATTAATAAAATTATTACGGCTACGAATAATATACAAAAGGTACACTTTATCTAGCAGGAAAGATATGCCGTGCCGCGTCAACAGCATATTGCGTGTTGGGTGACGGAACCTGACGCCATAATGTGCCATACGAAATATTTCCTTTCATTTTCCCGTTATCTAGTATATATAATGTATATTTGATTCATGTTGTATATTTCTTCGGATATAGTTTTAGGGGACCAAAAGCTGTTTCTTAAAAAAATCTTTCTTATTGATGCAAAGCCCCTCGACACCCACAGCAGTAATCGCTAAGGTTTTTTCAACATTAGGGCTTAACTCAATTTAGCTTGGTCCACCAAAAGGTAAAATTAACACTACCTACTCGTAAAACGGAAGGCGCATGGGATTACAGAGCTTTTGATTGCGGGCAGCTCGACTTTACCCCAATTAACATTTTGTATGTCTCCATTTGTTTTTGATCTTGATAAAAAATATTCTAAGCAGAATGCATTCCGAAATTAATATTGTAACCTTTATCGAGCATTATATTGAATACGGTGTTCTCAATTTTCACGGAAAGGATAATTGAGCCCCCGAAATCTACTATGTAGGGCGCATCCCATGAATTTTCCAGGGCAACCCCTCGCAGCTACCTCGTCTCTGTATCCCATTACAGTGCAAACAAATATTTACGGTTAAATTCAAAGGATCTGGATGGGCTGAGCTCGGATGCAGCGACCTTGTCCTCGCTGGCCCACTTAACACCTTGTACATCCTCATTTGCCCTCCACACAATGGCCTGAGGATTTTTCAAGGGGCAGGGCGGCGACGCGCACCTGAAGGCGCAGGCGGGGCGCGGCGTGCGAGGGGGTGTCGGCGGGTGTCGGCGGGTGCCGGGGCGGGCGAGGCCAGTCCCGCGCCGAGCGCCGCTCGGGCCGGCCGCCGTCAGTATCACAGGCCGCATGACGACGGCGTGCTAGCGCAGCGGGCGCGGGTGTGGTATGCCCGCGCGTCGCCGCCATGGCCATGCTAACGGCCCTGGCGCTGCTCGCCCTGATCACCGGTGAGTTGCCACTTGCCGCGCAACAGGCGGGCTTCCCCGCCCCCCGCCCACCCGCGTCTTGTTTATCGTATCGTATTATCAATCGATTCATGATTGTGGTTTTTTTTGTGTAATGTGATGGATTTTTTGGGTAAGATTGGAGATCGGCGGTCAGGTAAACTTAGGGATGGTGTGGATGGGGCGAGAGAAGTATGAAATGATCGATTTTTATAAGCTTAGACGTCCATTTTTTTCTTACCATTGCGTTGTGCTAACCAATTTATGGGAAAATTTCCATATAAAATTGTTAGTGTAGTTTTGTTGTCTTACCCATAAATATTACTCATAGAAGTTAAATCGTCTTTAGACATATAATTTTTTTATAAAAAAATCAATAAAAAAAATTATCCAGACCTGGACACACCTCTAAAACTTGGGATGCGTCCTTGAGTAAAGGTTTATAATTATAACTCCCTTACCCTCTGATCATTAACAAAGAGATTTAATCAACATCGTAATTCTGTTGGAAACCATTTTGTTAACACATTTAATGATTCATTGTAAGTTCTCTCTTGCGCGTTAATTTGAAACATGAAATCTTGTTTAAACTATGTAACATTATTTCTTTTTTATTTTCTTCCTCCTTTACTACTTTTTTACTGGCCATCGTTGCTTATGATTATGATGTAGACTTTACGACTCTACTTAGGCGTCTAATCGTTTATACTTTTGGTCGAAATTGTATATTTTGTAAAAGTACAAATGTATATTATAATATAAAATTTGCTTATATTACTAGCTTAGTGTTTAGCTTCAATATTCAACAACTGTACGCATAGTACAGTAGGTAGAGGGAACCTGGGAACCTTAAAAGAAGGTTAATAGTACATAAATTGAAGTAAAAACGCCCAGAGCTATGTACGTTAAATCTACATGATATTAAAAACTGTCGTTCGGAAAATGGAAAATGAAATTTTATAAGACACGTAGGTACCCAGTTTACCTTAAATATTTAATATTCATCAAATAATTCCTTTAGTTAAAACTTTTAATTTTTAAGCTTCAGTGTAATTTTAAATGGTACCTACCAAAGAGGTTTATCGCCTTGTACTTGGTTGAGATGATTGTACTGAAAGGAAATTGTCATACATTTAGTATTAGAGCCATTTAGTGTTATAATATAATCTTTATAAATACCGTGATAACAGAGTTTATTAACACGAATTATTTTCATTTCCTCGCTATGGTAACGAGACAAAGCGTGGCGTTTAATTCCGCAACTCATCACGCAACGTTAAGAAAATTGGTTGGAAAGTGGGAAGTGTATTGTGATTAGGTTCCCTCTGCCTACCCAATATATGTAAAGCTAAAAAAAGTTATTATGAGAATATATTTTTCGTAACTTTGACGGCATTGTCAATATCCATATGTAGATAGATCCGATCCACGTTGAAGCTAAAAACTTTCCAAATTGATGTTATCCACAGCTATAAAGATGGAATAATTTTGAGTGAACTCAGCAAACTCCATTTAAACTTAAATTTAGTTGCGTTCAGGGGAGCCTTGATCGATATTCGATTGAGGTGTTTCAGGACAAGTCATGGTTGATACACTTTGAAGTGGATATACCCGTGTACATGACTTTTTCTAGAAAATATAAAATTTTCAACTATTTTCTTTAAAAATCAAGTATATATGATTAGTAGTTCAAATAGTATTTATTAAAAGTAATTAAATGTAAATTCTAAGTTTTATATTTATTGAGTATTAAAGTCCAAACGTATTATTGAGTTCATTATATTTTTTAACGTCAGTACAGTCAGTCCATTTTAATCAGATAGTTTAAACAGAATTAAATGATGTCCTTGTTCCCAACATAAAATACGACAATACTATAAACATGATAACTTAGCAAACTCATCCTATAATAGAAAAACATATTATAAAAACCCAATCATTGTGCAAAACCTAAAATAAAATGACGACTTACAAAAATGTATTTCACCAACATGTTCCAGCTCGTAGCGGACGGCAGCCAAAGCCGCGGCGGCATTTTTACCCAAAATTCATCCATCTCTTTGTGTACTACCAAAAAAAAAACAGACAGAAAGTTTATCGCAATTCTATTGTTTCATAGCTTTGCCGCGAAACACCAGTTAGTATGAAAGTAACGAAAATAACAGTTAACGCGGAATTTAACGAATGCTTACTTGAAACTTTTGAAATTTGTGAAGCACTGAAATATTTAATATTTTTGAATTCATGTTGAAGAATATTTGTTTTAATGTTGTATTTTTTGCTTACGAGTTGAATTTGGATTTGTGTGTCGTTTTATTTTATATATTGCTATACGAGGACTAATGCTATTAGGATACAAAGGTATGTGTGTGTTAAGCTAAGCATGCTAAGCATAAATTTGTGCAATAAAAGAAAATTACATTTTTTTTTATTCCAAAAAGTAACCAAATTAGTTGATATAACTATAAAAAAACGATTAAGTGCGTGTCGTAGCGAGTACTTCCTTTATTTGTATAGTAAGTTCTCACTTCGTGACAAATTTAATGACTGTAAGTCCACGGAAAGTACATGTAAGGTTTTTATTAAGAATTTCATAAAAAATGCAGCAAAATCGATGTATAAATGATCGTATAAACGATACAATTGCGTTATTTGGGAGCTTGATTTTTTTGTGTTTCACGGGACCAAAGACAATAGACAACCAATATTAATTTCAGCTTAATATCATAAAGTGATTCTATAAGGGCTCGGTTTTTATCTTCTGAAGTACGGAACTCTAAAAACTAACTGAAAAACTTTTCTCAATATATTGATGTTGCTAAGAAGCTTTATTGCCTCAGCCTTTCATCCTTACGTCGTTGTAAATATATGCAAAAAATTTACATATCCTATAAAATGCTAAGTTACTTTCAATTAACTGTAAAAGAAGTTTGAACTATGTTTTTCTTTTAGACATATTATTGTTGCTTAGTAATAATGTATCACTCAGTTCTCTCTTTCTCTATATTTTAAACGTTACATACTAAAAAAAATATTGAATATGTTTTATCAAAATATTTCTCCAGAATTCAATTCCACAGAACCAAAAATTACTCTGATTCTAGAAGTCTCAATTAACACCAAAATCTCAGTATAGTCAGTATGTACTTAACAGTACTGACTATTGTCAGTACTATTACGTTCATCCACAAAGAGAACATTTCCTTCAGAAGAGAAATTTTCTTCTCCTTCCTTTCGCTCAGAATTTCCTTCAGAAAAACCACCACGAAACGTTTTAGAAAGATTTATAGCTGGTCTTAGCATCATGTGGGCTGAACATCTGTCATTCTTGAGCCATTAGTACCAGTTGAGCTGCGCGCTCGTAGTTCCGACGTAGTAATCTCTACACGCGATTGACAATATTGTTGATAGATGACGATTTTATACGCCGCCCGACATGTTAGTATTACGGTAGGTAACTCTAGCTAAGTTTATTGTAGAATAATTTATGGGATAAATGAGGTAGAAATTTAGTGTTAGTTTCAATTTATTACTTTATTGAGTGTGATTTTTTAATGTAGGTGCTTGATGAGTGATTCCTATATAACTTGTATTTTCATTTCTCCGTATTGAATAAGGAGTGGGTTGAGCAAAGATTGGTTTCTCTCACCCCATGTGTAATGGCTGTAAAATACTCGAAATTTGGAAGCACTGAGGGATAGATCATTAAACTAGTTCTGATCTTTTCACGGTCAATCCCGTATATAGTAGGGTAGCCAGAGTGAACATACCACTCGTAATGTGCAATTTTCGATGCTTTTTAGGTCGCGGAATACAACGTCGCGCTTAATTTGTACCAGGCCGAGGAAATGAAAATATTTATATTAATATTTCATTCCTTTGAATGGGAATCGAAGCAACAACCTTCACGATTACGCTTGTATTCCTGATGACGGCCACATATACTATATCAAAAACGTTGTTTAAATATACAGGGTGGAATTGTCAGCGCCACTTTAAATGAAACCACAGTTTTAACTACTCTATAAAAGCCTAATATAATTCGGAAAAAAAATAATTCTCAAAAATGAAAAAGTTTTTTTTTCAAACAAAACAAATAATAAAATTATCGTTTTAAAATAAAACGCCATTTGTAAAGTATAATATAGGCACGCACACACTTACCTGTCAAAGCGGCAACGTCGCATACGTATGTGTGCGTGACACGAAATACAGGTATGGATAAAAATCGTGAAATGTAAAAAAAATCCTACGTCCAAACCGTTGAGGTACCTTGATTATTTTTTTTAATTTTGGGTTTGAAATATTTTACCCTATATGCAGTTTCAGTAAAAGAAGTGCTTCCTCTTCCACCCTGTATAATAAGTTTAAATATTTTGTTGTTGTTTAAATATAAATAATAATAAGTATTTCCGGTAGTTTCTAAATGGTATTTCCGGTAACAGCTTGAACAAAATATATTAATAACGTAGATGAGACGTAAAAAAGAACAGAATGCAGCAGCAAATGCAAGTGAAATATATAGCTCTAATGGATATGTGTCACATCACTAAATATGATTGATGACGTACTTTCATTATATGTTTAATGTTCGCCTCCCTACGTTTTAGTGGAGCTCGACTACTGACGTTTTTGAAGAGAACCTTATATAATGGTTATACATACATATATAAACTTATTTGTAGAGTTACTAATAACTAACATTTTTAAGAGAAGGACGTTAAAGAGCTTAAAGTGAAAAAAGGGTGAGGGTTGTGGGTTCAATTCTCCACAAGGGGATAATTAGTTTTCTTTGCCGTGGCAAGAAAAGCATGGCCATCAGTTCCACCCACACGCAACATCTCAAACTCGAATGAAAAGCAAAGTGCAGAGTGTCTTGACATTATGCTCTTTCAGCTCACCATGTTATGCCCACCAAGTTTTCGAATACAAGATATTGCGCGATGAGTGACGGAATTAAACGCCGCATTTAGTCTATCGTCGTATTGTTACGTTGTTACCTTCTACGATGCGTGAAATGTGTAAAGGCAATAATTAATATTTTAACCAACATCTTAACGGAAGTTCATATTAATGATTAACACATTATAATTAATGTTTGATCTCCTATTTCATCAAATACAGCGGTTTGTGTATTATATTATTATATGCATAAGTAGTGAAGAATAGAGAAATAGATATATAATATTATGGAAGAGCGTGAGACTAGGAATGGGGGGAAAAGATGTGGAGGATTTCAGTTGACCTTCGAGAACACTATCGATGATGGAATAAAGTCAAGTATATATATGTATGTTATCTCTAATAAAGTGATATCGATGAAAGCGTTACTTCCATTTATACGATATTTAGTTTTAGATATTTAATTCAATTACAAATATTGTAATTCCATTTCGAAGTCCTTAAGAGACAATGAATGAGCGAATTGTTAAATTCTATTTTCCTCCTTTCAAGCCACAAGGGACATGTCGTGTTAAAAAAATATGTATATCTCCCTGAAGATAAATAAATGTAATGAAGAACAAAACCACAAATAACACTGATTTATGGACGAGGTATAATAGGGCTGCCACATAAATTATGTTTTTGTGTAATAAATAACTGGCTTAAACTCTAGATTCAATTAGAGATATATAGAAAATATAAGACCTTCATAGAAGGCCTTAAATCTTTTATGTTGTAGTTATATAAAATATGTGATTTCAATGAATTCAGAAAAGATTCATTTTATACTTTGTCGGAATACAATTTTCATATTAATAGTATCTAATTAGGGAGAATGAGTGATGAAGAAATGTCAAAAAAATATTTATAAATTAAAAGAAAACACTAAG
The DNA here is from genome assembly GCA_016802625.1 of Heliconius numata. NCBI lineage: Eukaryota > Metazoa > Arthropoda > Insecta > Lepidoptera > Nymphalidae > Heliconius > Heliconius numata. Next base: position 221,989 of record JAEBDU010013264.1, read on the forward strand.
ACATTTCTTAGTGTCCTGCTTTTGCTCTGCCAAGTTATTTTCTTCAACATTTCATTCACATTTTCCATTCTTTATAATATATTAACATCTAAACAGGTACATACGAGTATATACTCCTATTATATTACTAAAGTAAGAAGTATGTTCCGTTTTCTTTAGAGAATACAGTGAATTTAAATTTTGATGAAACGATGCACGAGTATAAAGCCTCTTTTGTTTTGTTTCATCACGTATGCATACATTCTAGACTTTTAATGATATAATAATAAAAAAAATAAAGTAGGCGAATACAAGCATTTTGTACAGTAAATATTTAAATTTTGCGAAGAAGACGGACTATTTTAAACTAGTTTATATTTGTATATAAATACTTTATATTGATGTGTTTAAAAAGATTGAAAAGTTATTTAGTTAGTTAATTTTAAAATCTAGTTAATAGTGTTTTTTCTTCGAACTAGGCTCTATAAGAATATATTAAATGTAAAAAATAGGTAAATTGTTAAATATTTTTTATTGTAATGTATAAGAATAGGTTTGTAGAGACTTACGTTGATTTGGTCATTAGTAAAACTAAAAAGCGACTTTATATGAGCCTAAAATCGAGATATGTACTAGTAACCTCTAACAAGTTCCACTATTCAGGTCCTGACTCTATCATCAGATCAGCTCCATACCCTAATATTGAATTTTCTCCTAACTGAAATTGTAATCGACAAATTTCATAAAGTCGAACTAATACATGAGTGTTAATAAAAAACACAATGATATATACATATATATATATCGTTAAGAAAATTTAAAATAACTCGGGGAATCCGGTAACAAGCTTTTTCTACATTTATCTGTTACTGTCTAGACCGAAATGAGGGATTTTGACGCAGCACTTTTAAAGTTCAGAAAATCTTTTTAGCCAAAAGTTTTTAACGTAAAATGCATTTTCTTATTTCTACACAATATCTCGCTAATGCGAAGTAAACATTAAAAACTTACATGTACTCGTACATTACTTTATTTTTCACTTTCCGCCTATTTCAACTATGTTCGTAGAGTATCGGAACTCAACGCCGTTTCGGGGGTTCCGTACCCGAAGGGTAAAACGGAACCCTATTACAAAGATTAGTTCTAGAGCTGTCTGTCTGTCACCAGGCTGTATCTCACGAACCTTTAGTTTGATTGCCGCTATTATGACAAATACTTTATTTCAACTAAAATTGTGTTTGACACTCTTTCTAAGTGCCGGAGGTAACATTAACCGCAGGTACAGAGAAACTCTTAATGTGCTAAACAGCCTATAGTCTTCCTCCACAAATGGACTATCTAACACAAACTCAATTTTTCAATTAGAACTAGTATTTTCTAAAATTAAAGAAACCATAATTTGAATACGCCACAGCAGCTGGAAACTAAGTACACAGGCTACAACTAAGTAATTGAATATTTCCTTATATTTACATAAAGGTAATCAGATAAAAGGTAACTCAATTTACCCCGAGCCATGGAGAATGGAGCCAAGCCTTAATTACCCCTAATAATTATTTATTGAATATAATGGCCACGGAAGGGTAGAAACGAAGAGAACAAACAGTTATGTTAAACGATAATTTAATTTAAAATGCATTGTAATATTTAATACATAATAATAAAGATATCGTTCGCTATATTATAGAAGTTTACAGCGGCTAGTGCGGCGTAGAGTTCCGCTGCTCAATACAAAATTTAACACTCAGAATAATAGTAGCTATGTGCGGGATAAAGCGTAAATTTCGAATCCTGCTTTCCGGGAGAAATGTGTACTTTCATTTGATTGGACAGGGCACGGCGTTGTACACCGTCAGTTAATATTTCCGAAGAAATCAAAACGAAACAAAAAAAAAAGAAATTGAATCGAGATGGACAGAAATTGCGTAAAAAATGCCTTGGTACGTTTTTCTTTGCTATTTAAATTATTTTTCGTTAAAAGAATAAATTATAATACATACAACAGAAGGTCTCGGGCAATCTCTTTATGGCAAATACTTTTACATATTCCGCCTACATAGCCATTAAAACAGGGCAACCCTCGTTGTCATTGAGAGGGTGCGACAGGGTTTTCTTTTTGGGGAAAGTGTATTTAGTAGATGTAAAAAATTATATCTGGCTGTTCTTAACTGAATTCAAATATTTCGGTTGGCAAAACGTTAATTTTAGATTAATTTTTTATTTTCATACTTTTCTTGTTTAGCGGGATTGGCAAAGAGTAACTAACGTCCCAAGTCAATTTTCTGAAAAATATTGTCTGTAATGTTAGATTCGACTTAAATAAAATAACTTTTGTCTTTATGAGGCAGTCTTTCAACAACTGATTCGAACTCACAACTCGAGTTGTGGATTCGATTTCCGCTCGGAGGAACAAATAATTTTTATTTTCTCGCGTACTGACTCGGTACCAAGTCAAAGTGTGGCGTTGAGTTTCGCCACTGACTACGGAATGTCTGGAAAATTGGGTAGAAAATGGGAAAGATGTTTGTTAACTATAAGTCTTTACGTTATAGGCCTGCTAAAAAAACGCAAAAGAAAATACTAGGTACTACTACAGAAATAATTTACAATTCTTCGTGCATAGAATTGAAAGAATATCTCATTTAGTTCCTCACAGTCGGTGAAACATCACAAGACGAGCCTCTAAGAATCCCCTGTGTACTTTATACGTTACACGCTACACTTAGCGCGCTGTATGCTCAGGTTAATGCTTTCATAGAATTTTATATAACTGCTTTAATATATTTCTTTAGAGTTTAATGGTTCATTGCGAATAGGTGACAGACTGTAAGCGGCATGGTTTAGGGTTTGATTTGATTTCAGAACTTTAGAAGAGTGAATATGTTAAAATTATTTTCATGTCTCCGCTATGGTAACAAAAACGCGGTGTTAAGTTCCGCTACTCATCAAGCGAGGTTTCTAATTTTAATAGAAAGAGGAGAACAGAGTGTCTTGACACTATCTTCTCACTGTCAGAAAATTAACCAGGCGGTCCATGTTATTGTTTATCTGTAAAGTAACAATGTGTGGGAAACATCGCTAACTTCGGAATCTAATAATATGCGAAAGCTTTCAAAACGAAAAGTGGTTAATAAAATCTCAGTTTTTTGCAGAGATTTCACATGATACGTGTACGTTGAAATACATATATTTTAGTATGTTTTTATTTTCCTGACAATAAAAACTGGCTGAGCTTGCAAAGTAATTTGGTAGTAATTTGGTAAATTGAATTTTACGTAGAAAAGAAGAATGTACTCTACACTGTTTTTATTGCCGATTTGACTTTTAAACCTGGGGACCTGAGGAGAAATATATGAAAACGTTCTTAACTTGTGACGCGAAACTAATTTGCTTCTTAGAAATATCTCGACACCATAGTTAGGTCATATTTTCTCAGAAACCTATAAAAAATAAAAGAAAGTAAAGATTGACAATTTCGTATGAACATCATTCATCTATATATATAAAATCGAAAGGTCACTCACTCATCACGAAATCTCAGAAACTACAAGTGCTAGGAGTCTGAAATTTTGCATAGGAGTTACTTATAGGACGTAAGTGCTCGCTAAGACGGGAATTTGCAATATTCGATTTCTAAGGGGTTGTTTTTGGGGTCGAAAGTTTGTATGAAACTTCGTTACTACAAATGCTAGGAGTCTCAAATTTTGCATAGACGTCATTAGGACGTAGTCATGGAGACAGAAATTAATAATAACATAGTTCACGCGGGTGTAACCGCGAGCGGGCCGCTAGTATGATATAAAACTGAAAACTAACTAAAATCCAACACAATTTTAATATACACCAGTACCCTATCCACTCGTGAACATTACAAAAAAATTTAAAAAAAATCGAGTTCTCATATGAATTTATTATATGCTTTTTAGTTTCATAGTAGCTTCATTCAATGACATGAATGGTTTGAATGGACTTGACCGATAAAAATTTTTGCAGAACTACCCTACACTAGTAAATTTAATGCGATGCGGATTAACGGTGGGTTAATGCAAACAAAATGGACGTTTTTATTCACTCCAATGTATACTGGAATCAGACTAATTGGTATTGACTCAGCGGAAATGCCGTTTTTGCACTCTGTTTTCTATGACCTGGTTCCAGGCGCAAATATTGGCTCGTTCGGAACAACTGCATAATTTTACAATTACATATTTGGTGGTATCGATCGCGGTTCATTTGGTCTGTGGAGTGATAATAAATAAATAATAAAATGGCGTTAGTGTTTTATGTGTACGGTTTATTTAATAGTATTTTTATAGTTTCTTTTTTATTATTTATTCAATTTTATTTTATAGCTTCACCTGTATTCCGTATATATCAGGGAAGGTAGACGTAGTTTTATGACATTTCGTTCCCCAATTTCCGCTCAATTTTCGAGACATCGCGTGTTCAGGGGTGCAACTCAACACTTCTTGAAATGATAATAATTCATTGAAACTTGGGTGAAAATTGAACTACCAACCGTCGTTCTTACAGACGCATTTTATATTTTATTTTATTAAAATTGAAAGAATTAGAAAACTGTAATTTTACAAATGCTACATAAACATTAATCCTAAATCCCAAATTCCTGTATAACTAAGGCAATATAATAAAAAGAAAATTCTTACAAAAATAATTCAATGCGTCTTTAAGAGTACTGTAAGATATCAAAGCATTTACTCATACATTATTTAGCCTTTAAGTGATCTAAAATCCCCCGTCGAGAGTCGAGACAGGCCCGGTGATTTCAATAAGGAAGTTTCAATACGAAATTACTTTCCAAATGGAAACAGAAGTCAATTTGATAAATAAATAAAATTGACGTAACTTAAGATATCAAGAATTGCGTGATTTCTTTAGATATGACTTGGAATTGTAGGATTCTCCTTTATGATCACAAGTGTATTGTGACTGTGTATGTAGAAATAGAGGAGAAAGAGGTAGAGGAAATAGAGGTGGAGGAGATAGAAGAAGAAGTGTAGTTATCAGGACGTTGTAGGACAGTATCTTTATAAGTTTACTGTTAACATGAATATTATTAATTTTGTTACAAAAGTTTAAATATGATTTTCTTTTATTCTCAACTTTAGTTCACTTTTCCAAAATATGATGAAAGCTTATAAAATAATTAAACTCTTCATTGTTAATTGTTACATATTTTATAATTAAAGTAGGAAGTCATTAATTTTTATTAGAAAACAGAAATACGGTATCACTTTGAAAGTGGCAGAAAGCGATAGCTGTGCACCAAGCTGTGAAAATTCTTTAAGAATAATACGCCGCGTGCCTTTGTATCATTTTAATAAAAGACAAAAAAATCCTCTCATGTTTAATCGCCTATTTTCATGTTTGCTCTCGTATTTTGTTTATAACATACTTATATTGTGTTCACAATGCCTCGCCGAAAAATTCGGTGGAAAGTGGGGGACGGAGTGTCTTAACACTAGGTAGGGAACCTGCCTACTCTGTTATATGCAGAATACAGCGCGAAGCTGATTTTTTTATGTAGTGTTTAACTGAATACTTATGAGAATAAAACTCAATTAAGAGATCTATGAAAAGTATAATTATTAGCTACTACTATCGCCGTCCACTGCTGGAAGCGCCTAATATACATATTCATATTTCTTTTATTTTTAAGTTTTTCCTGCATATCAGAGTCGATTCAGGGTACCTAGTGTCAGAACATTCCGTCCGCTTTTTTCCGCCCGAAATTCCGAATATTGTGTGCCAAGGTAAGGAAATAAATGCCCCGCATTTTCGGATCAAAAAGAGGAAATATAATCGTAGCCCTAATTAAGGGATTGAACCCATAATCCTCGTTTTTACAGTCATCTTTACTACTTTATTTTTACGTTTACATTTGCATGATAATTAAATACCACAGTGATAAGTGGTTTTGTTAGCTATTTTTTAATCATTTTAAAATATATCATATTTATCTAGCCAGACTGGGGATTAACCGTTTTAACCAAGTTTTTACCTATATAGTAAATAGTTTTTGTTCGTAACTTATTTTGCGTATGCCTTACGACTCTTGCCATGCCTTTACCACTCGTCGTGCGTAACTAGTTCCAATACAAACTAATGATGCTAGTCTTTTTTAAAATAATTATACGTTAACATAAAAATAATATAAATTTAAATATTTTTCTAGAAAAGACTTAAACATATATTTAATGTCTCCGTTTTAGCTGTGCTAAACTTTGTTGTTTTAAGCAAAACATTTTAACTTAATTAGCATTGACCATAAAAATGTCTGCCATCAACTTTTTGCGTAAGATGTAAATGTTACATTTTATGGAATAGAAAGAAAAGTTTATGGCAAATCACTTAAGCTAATGAAAAAAAGTTAAAGATAACTTTTAATATATATTTTTTAAATATTACTTTTTTGTTAATAAAAAAGAAAACTATGTAGATTAAAAATAGTATTGTAAATATTATGTGCGGCATTTTATTCTGCCTCCTATCCTCTAAATAGGTGGAAATATGAGAGAGAGAGAGAGATAAATATGAGACTTCTCATTTGTAAGTAATATATCTAACATTTTTTTAGTCAATATTAAAAATAATATACAAAATAATATAATTGATACTTATATCATATTTCTAAAATAGCTTGTTCCTATTGCCTATACATTTCAGAATTGATTATGCATCAAAATAACGTATACAAACCGTGATTTAACAATTAACAGAAAAGGCTTTAATTCAATACATGCTTCAACATTAGAATACATAATGAATGAATAGAAACGCTAATTAGAATTTATAGAATCAATTTTTGGTTCTTTTTACAGCATTGTGGCACAATTGTAGAGCTTAACTGATACAAAAAAAACGTCGGTTCTTCTCAAGTCCGAGTAGTAAGTAAGTTTAGTGAACTGATGGTAAATTATTTAACATAAAAAACTGAAGCTTGTAACCTCTCATTTTAAATAAAATTATTTAAATTTGTCTTTACGACTAGTGGTATAGGAATAGAGCCTATACATCTTTGCCTATCTAACAAAAGTCCTAGAAAAAGGCAGGCCTATTAAAAGAGACATATTTAAATATTCCAACCCATCCTCCCTTTGTTCATTCTAAAGTGGAGTTTTATCCTAGGATATTTAACAGGCTTTATTATTATAGAGTTGGCAGTTACCAGGAACCTCTGGCGGAGTAGCTCGCTAATTGAAAGTACGCCTCTCGGGGGCGGCCGCAGACTGTAATTTACGGAAGTACAGCGTCCACAAAATGTGCTAACTGAAATAATATCTTGTTAACTTTTTATGTAACTTTTGTGCTTTGGGTGAAGCGTACTTTTTTTTCTTTGATAACAATTTTGCTTAGTTGAGAGTGAGTTAGAGATCGAGGTTTGTTTCCTTGGCCGGTTGGAAGTTGGATTATTATATTTCTCCGCTCTTCTAGCGACACAAAGCGTGGCATTGATTTCAGACACGCAACGGTCCAAAGAAGTGCCCAAATAGAGAGTGGGGTGTTTTACTAGGTTCCCTCTGTTTACCCTGCTATTCACGAGTTACAGTATGAAGCAAACAAATTGGAACCTACAACCATCTATCAGTCAAATATTTTTTAACTGTCATGGTATACACTTTCAAATTTATTATATACAAGATAAATAAAATTTTGGGACCAACTACTAGGGATTTTATAGGATTAGCTGACAGGTACAATTTGATTAATGAGCACAGTGGTTTTTGTATGAATAATGAACCGGATTCTGTATTGTAGTATCAATCGTTACAAGGGTATTAAGCCTTACGTAAGCGGCTGATCGGACCATGGAATTTGGTTTCCGTATGAGAATGTGTTATTTCAGTGGATATAAGTGTTTATCTGAATGTATTTTCTATTTTTATTTATATTTAGCTATATTTTGTGTGGTGGAAAATCCAAGTAATAACATTTTAGATTAAATTTCGCCCTTTTTGAGAAATATTCCGTCTCAAGATGGGCATATACCAGCGTTGCTTGCCCAAAATTAGATGTTCCGAGCGGGACCATCATCTCGCTTTTCGTGCTTTATTCCTTGGAGTGTGAGAAATTTTTTTTTGTAATTAATTATTTATTTACTAAGTTCCTAATTATTTCATAGATATAGACGATACGAAAATATTAATTTTTTGAATCCTCCTGTTTACAGTCAAATAAATTTTAAATAAATTTGAAGTTAATTGAGAACTCTTAGTGTGACTGCTTTACAATCATTTGAAATAACATAAATGAATAACTTAAAGCTTTTAATACACTAATGAGGTTAAACTATTTAACATAGCTTTCCCAAGTTTCGGATTTCCCAGAACATGACGACTTTAAAGATGAAAGAAGTTTTTATGTTTGTTGTTTGTTTTATTTGAGTTCATCTCCGCGGAAAGTAGGGAACGGTAGTGTCTTAATGAGTTCGGAGTGTCTTAACATTAGGTTCCCAAGTTCCCTCTGCCTAACCCGTTATGTGCAGGATACAGGTTGAAGTTAATCTCAGCCGATTATTTTAAAGATGTTTAAAATACTGGTGTAATTAGGCACAGCCTTTGTATAGCCGGACCATTAATTTCAGCCTCTTAAAGGTAAGCTTTAAATAAATTAAGTGGAACGTAAAATTGATTAAAACGGCGGCGGTCTAATGATTTTATTAGATGTAATTATTCTAAAAGTGAATGTTAGAAATTAAATAACGATCTTTAGTAAAATTTCAATAGTTTTGGCTATTGATATAAATATGTAAATTATAGACTACGTTGTAGCACTGGGGCATAAGGATGCGGCTAAACGCGACGGTTGTGGGTTCGATTGTCACTAGGGGGAATGAAATGTTTAATATTTTGATTTCTCCGTTATGGTAACGAGGTTAAAAGTGCGGCACTGAGTTCCGCCACTCAACACGCAATGCCTCAACAATTCGGCGGAATATATATATAATTACACATATAGAAGTTAAAATAAATTTTATTTTTGAATATTCGTAATTACAAGTTTATAATATTATAGTAGTTTTTAATCAAATTGAAATACTCGTAGCTAAGAGCTGTGTAGGACACATGACACGTTTTACGTGCCCGAGATAACTGACCGCAGGTACAGTCGGTTACATATAAACGGTTAACGCGGTGCCATATAGCCTATAGCCTTGCTCGATAAATGGACTATTGAATACAAAAAGTAATTTTGCAAATCGAAACAATCATTACTGAGATTAGCGCGTTCATCCAAACAAACATTAATCATTTATTAAATAAACATATGAAATTTCTTTCTTCAATGTTTTATTTTGGTGTATGCAAGTCGCTGAATGTGAATGCACTGTCACGTGTGCTCCTATCCGGGCTGGTTGAGACAATGGCCGGCCTTGCGAGCTGTTTTCTAACGCGGTGACATCTTTATATTGCCTCTGTCATGTCTAAATGATTAAAATTGTTAATAAAAAATATATATTTGTTTTTTTTTTTACTATTAATAATGACATACGTATACGTACATTTATCTTTTGCATATTTTCTTTCTTATTGTTTTTAAAAAAAATATTTATATACTCGAACTTTTTATTTTTAAACTAAGTATAATTTTGATATTCTAGCCGGTAAACAGATTAAATATTTTGTCAATTTTTAATTAAACATTAAACTAATAAATGTTTAAAGACTGTTTGAAGTATGACCTTTGAATTAAAAATAACTATATGAACCCAATTCATTTTATACTTTTTAATTCATTCTTATTTCCTTTTTTGCTTACTAATAATATAAAAAAAATAAAAACAGGTTAATAATATGTTAAAATCTACTTGCCTACTGTTTTGACGTTTAATTTCCTTTTTAAAAATGAAATTTTGATTGAGTTCCTTTGTGAGCGTTATCTTTATAAGCTACTTACAATCTGGAATCTGGAGAAAATTGTTAAAGTATTGAACGGATTGTGTTGATAGTATAAAAATTTCACCTGAAACCATCAATTTAGTATTGTGTCAGGCACTCCTAGTATTTTTCCTCCAGATTCATATGATTTTTTGTGAGCTCAGTCATAATAGTTTTATTATATACATATATACCTAAGAAGATGATAATACATTTAGACGAATTAAGATTTTTTTTTATTTCCTTAAAAATAACCATGTCATATAAAAAGAAACACAGACAGAAAGAAAGAAAATAAAGAGGCCGTCCTCCCGCAGTGGCTGAGCGCCTATAAAGCTGGTTGATGTTCAATTCCCACTCAGGGAATAATTTTTCTGTCTTTGCTCTGGTAACAAGACAAAGCGTGCCGTTGAGTTCCACCAGTCAACACGCAATGTCTCGAAATGTGGTTAACGGAGTGTTTTAACATTAGTTGAAAAAAAAAAAAAAACTTTTGACATGACTATCCGCACAGTTTCATGTATGTAATTATTATATGTTTTTTTATCTGCGCAGGCCTGAAGGAACTAAGTGGTTTTCGTGCACTGTTAGCCTTTATATTCGCCTTATCTAATTATGTTAAAGGGATTTTTGCTGGCCGAAATAAAACTTAGCTTGAAATTGAAATATATATTATACTTTTTCTTCCTCTTATTTCTGGTTATACTCGTGTACCAACATTCTATATAAGTATTCTATAAGTTAAGTGGGGGAACTCAATTTGGATAGAGCAGATTTCCAGAGCAATCATTTCCATATTATTATTATTATTTCATTTCCCCGAGTGGAAATCGCATTCAGAACCGTTTCGTTTACAGTCACTCTTTTGTGCCCCCGGGCTACGACGGTCTCATCCTCCTATAGCATGTGTACTAATTGAATTAGTATTTAATTCTATGATATTCTTGGAATCTTCCATATAGTAGTTATTCATTATTTGTCGGTCTGTTTATACACTCACAGTTTCGGAATTATTAAAATTTTTATTGATTTTGAAGACTACGTGTAGCAATACCTGACTTATATTTAATCCTGAAGTATTAAGCTAAGCTATAAGAAATAATAAAATAAGGTAATAGCTACTTATATCTTATTCCTGTTAAAATATATTAAACAAAAAAGTTGTGAAATATTTGAACAACATTTTAAACCCTAAAAATTCTATTTTCTAAGTCTTAGTGACGTAACACAAAGTTCAAAAACTCAGTTATCATAACGTTAGGTACTACTAGTCTAGAATTTACTTAAAGAGTGAAAATTCAAGTTAAACAATTTCATTTCAGTAAAACTCTTACTTAAAATAAATCTGTATTCATAATTACAATGTACTCGTGTGTAGTATTCTCATGATATCTCGTGATATACTCGTATAAACACTGCATCTCAGCGGGTACACTTGCCGGCCATGTAAAGCTGCATGTATTGTTCGCGATTGTCTACTTCATACATTTACTTGGCAAGTTTTTAAAGTGAAAATACTTTAATATTTCTTTAAAAAACCTGCTTCTCAGTAGTACGTTACGAGTTGACTGTAAAAACGACTATTCTAGGTTCAATTTCCATTCGAGGATTCGTCGCTCTGATAACAAGACGCACCGCGGCGTTGAGTTCCGCCACTCAGTATCTGGGTGGTGCCTGCTATATGCGGGATACAGCGTGAAGTTGAAAAAAAGCTATTAATATTAGACTTTTAAAAAATAAGTAACGCCCTACGCCGAATTCAAATTAGTGAAGTACTGATCGACGATTGCCTCTATTGAGATATTTATATTAGAACGAGTAAAAAGCTACCTCCATAAGTTACCATATGAGATAATAAATCTTGTCTAGACGAGATTGAGTGAAACTTAACATTGAGAACGTAAAACACCTGAATGTACCCTGTAATGGCCTTCACCTTTATATTACATACTTTAAACATTGAATTTGCTTGCATATTTTATAAAAATATTCAACGAACTTTTGTAAGAGACATTAAAGCTATTCATAAATTAGAGGCAAGTTATGGCGCACAGGCACACGCGTAGGACTGTAAACACAACAGGCTGTGGGTTCGATTCCTTAATATTTTCATTTCCTCCCCCTATTAACGGGAAAAAGTACGGTATTGAATTCTGGTACTCAACGGGCAATGCCTTCAGGTTCCCAATTCTTTCATACCTTGCTATAGTATCCTTATAGAGTATCTTAACATTAGGTTCCCTCTATTTACCCTAACACGTGTGAGTGTACCGTTGCGGGTTGAGTTGTGGAATGTTTTGTCTTGTTTCGACAACTCGTCGCTGCGCCATGATGGCTTACTTATTTTTGTTACTTATTTAGAGAAAGACGTTAATAATCTGCCTCATTAAATTATGCTAAATATTCTCGAACGTAATAAATAATAATATTTTTTTCTATATTTATTTCTTTATATATACAAGTATATTTTATATAAAATAAACCAATATTTCTTCAGCTTTATACTTTAAAAAAGTTATACTGAAAGGACGCGGCTATGCATAGAAAATAAGTAAAAATCTTTTGTAAAATGTTGACCGCGTATAAAAGCCTCATCCATCATATTGTATAGGTATTTTTATGCTTTTTTTATACATTCCATAAATTCTATGCAAGTTTTAAAACACCACTGCTGAATTTGCGTATAAAATTTATGGCAACATTGTGCTTTAAAATATTATAGCTTATAGATTTTAAAATTTAATATATTTGACTAGCTATAAACGTTAAAAGTAAGAATTAACGCCATGTAACTTATAACTGCCATAACTATACCATTTTGATAGAGTTTAAAAGTATATTGATGAAATTTTTAATTCCTTCGTTAGGATAAGTTATATAAGATGAAGAGACTGTCATAGCGCATCATCTGACTGTAAAAGCAATGGTTGTGGGTTTCATTCTCACTCGGAGGAATGATGATGTTTCAAATATTTTTACTTCTCCACAGTGGTAGACCTGTGCTGCTTTTTTATATACAGTAAAAAGTTGAAATTGACTATCATCGCGAAAAAAAGCGATATAAAAAGACACAGATATTTAATTTTTTTTTAAATCTTTCTCTTATTATATCGTTACACTATAGCCAATTCTATAAAGAAATATTTGTCAAATAAATTTGATAAAATTTCGCCAAGAATCAGGAAGGAAAGCACAAAAAATCTATAATAGCGAAACTTCTAACTTCTATCCTGTAATTTAGCAAACTCACGGCGGCCCTCTTGGTCCCCACTCCATAATCTCTTGTCAAATCCATTCAGCTATAACGCTAATTTATAGTATTTGTAAAATATGTATATTAGACAGAATCCCGTCTTTGTTTCCCGAATCCTGGATTTAGAGGGTTATGGGTCGAGGAGCGTAAAGCTGTTCGTCCAATAGATTTGTAGGGCTATAAAATATGATTAATGTTATAAAAAGTTGTTATTGAATAGGAATAAAAGGATTTGATGCACTCTCTCGTGACGCAGCGGCGTTATTCCTTATTCTGTTACCAGGATCAAATATGGGGTTGCCACTTAACACGCAAGTGTTTTCTATTCTGTATGCGGGACAGAGAGTGAAGGTTTAAAGAATAAAGAAATATATTTTGCTGATGGGCTTTGTAATATATATACAAGTATCTTTTGTTAGAGTTTGACTCGTTCTCTCGCCTTTGCTTAGGACCATTTTAAAATTTCATGAAAATACATAAGCGACTTTAAGTCAATTAAGGAGGAGTAAATAAATTATGCTCTGTGAAGACTCTTTGTAATTTGAAGAAGGAATTTTTTTTGAGCAACGAAAGGCTTCATTTTGAGATTTTTTTTTGAAATAGTATTAGGCGTAGTTATCTTTACATTAATTTTTGTTTGCATATAATATTTAAATGTGTATAAAATTTATAATTAAAGAGTTATTAAAGATAACTCTATAAAAAATACACTGTTATGGTCTATTTTTTTTTCAGAAATAAACTTCAATCTGCCCTTTCTTTTACCATTAAATATTACCTTATATGGAATGACATAAATGCGGAATAAAATTGTTTCACCAAATGTGATTACTGAGACCGTAGTGTCATAAGAACGGCAGTAAAATTAATTAATTGTATTCTGTAATGGGACAAATTTAATTAGTACGGCGAAACGTAACGGTTCATTTCTGTCTTGTGGTTACTTTTTGTTCTCGGTTAGGTTGGATGGTAAATGAATTTGGTAGACAAAATTCGTTCATATAACGTAAATTATGAAATATATGTACATATTTTTAGGTGAATTATCTCTCCAAAGGTTCGATTCGGTTCGGCTTGTTAATTGAAGGTAGTCCAAAAGTCAGGTGGCTTGACGAAATGATACAAGTCTTTAGAACCCTGGGCATCATAAATTGGAGAGAAAAAACTAGAAAGAGAAAGAAGTACATAAATATTATTGACTAGGCTAAGGCCTGTTTGTGGCGTAGATGATTATCATATATGATTTATACAACTTTGTAAGAATATAATATTTAAAATTATATAATTGTTGTTTTCACCAAATGTACTGACTGAACGTGAAACTTTTATCTCTTGAAGCGTTAAGAATCTTCCATATACTCTAGTGTCATGTTATATTTATGAAAAGAGATTGTCTGTTGATCTTCCAAAGGTTGAGACCATCTATCTCTAACCGTACGGTTCGGAAATTTAAAGGAGTTATGCCCGCCGAAGTACAAATCCGCATTTTCTGAACGTTACATGCGGTTATAAACTTTTATTTTTATTTTATTTAACACTATAAAATTCTCTAGTATAAACAATCAAGTAAGAAAAATAAATCACCTGTAACTTTTGATATTAAGTACATGAGAGATTAACTCCAGTTTGAGAGCGAGATATTAAGATTACTATATATTTTTACTTCGCGTTGTTTACTTGGCAGAGTACACACGTCTCCGCAACTCATGGCGCAAGCAGTTCTAGTTGTTCTGTTTGCCACTCTCACATCTTGAGTTGGTATTAATTTTTGTTTTAGTTATAGTGTTATGGTTTTAGTTTGCTCTTTTCATATGTGTACAGCTAACAACCGTAAGTTTTATTTTTTATTTTCTTTGGAAAACCAAGAAATGGTTAGTGGGGTTGTGGGGTATGGAGTGTCCTAACACTAGGTTCCCTATGTCTTTCATGATATACGCGGGATATAGCTCGAAGCTAAACAACAACAGAAAAAATATGAAAAAACAACAGTATTCTTGTCTTTAAGTGTGGCGTTTAATTCCGCCACTTACCACACAATAACTCGATTCCTGGTGGAAAGCGACGGTCAGTGTCTTAACACTATATACACCCTACTCTTACAAAATGCGGGATACAGAGTGAAGCTGGAAAAAAATTAGAAGAATAGCTCTTATATTCATAAAGGGATCACCCCTTTATGGCTTCATATGCAAAAATAAAGGGCTAAAATGACTCTTTTATGTCTTTTCGCAATTAAGTAGCATCCATTACACGCTATGTAGGCAACGACAGAGGCCACGCCGGGACGTTCTCAGGAAGCTGTGCAGGAAGCACGGCTTGTATACCATGATTATAAATAACTTTGAATGTGGGTAGTTTGTACTGATATGCATAGTATGAGATAGTTATCGGTTTTAGTTAGAGTTTATTTATGTGTTTTTTGTGGTTAATTTGATTAAATTAATTAGTTTTATATACTTTTATTAGCAAAGCTTCGTTTTATATGAAGTAAACCTATATTAGGAAGTCATTGTGGTACCTACAGAGGTACACCATACGTGTAAATAGTGTAAATAATATTTACATAAGTGTAAATAGTGGGGACCGAAGTGTCTTTCAATATATAGCATGAATCCAGAAAAAAAATTAAAAGGATTACTTTTATATATATAAATCTATCTTTTATATATATAAACTGTTTATTATAATTAACTAAAACATTTTTAGGTCGTTATGTGTTGACATGAAGCTATAATTAAAATAATATTAGAGGCTTATATTAGCTTCATTAATATTTGGCCTATTAAACATTATTAATTTATTTAACAATTATTTTCAAATGACATGTTGATATTATAGAATGTATGATAAATATTAAATGTGATAATATTATGTTTTGGCCTAATTATCGTTCTAATTTCATGTAGGTATGGTCGTAAAATATTTTTATTTTTGTGTTATTCCATTTAAAACAATATTGTAGAAAAACTAGGGACTCGAATTTACGGCCCTTATAAATCTTGAAAGCTCAAGAATTATATATCAATTTGACCTATCAACCGAAGTCGCAGGTAAGAGCTAGTACACTACAATAACTGAACCACACTAGAACAACCTAAATACATAATCACTTACATAAACTGTGTTATAATGAATTAAACGCTTAGGTCTAGTTCACACAATCTCCGGGCACTAATTACTATTTCAGCCGCTATATTATGAGTGCTAGGTGCGAGGAGTAAACAGGTTAATCTTGGTACTCATTTAGTATTTACTAAGTTTATGGGTCCCGAGGTGATAAGTTGGTACATACAATATGTTAATCAAATTTTTAATAGCTTAAACACGCAATGCTTCCATTCTGTCTATCCTGCCGTGTGCGGGATACAGCGTGAAGCTGATAGCTGATAATAGCTTAATAGAATGTTTAATTAATTGCACCGAATGGGAATCGAACTTACAACTGTCTAATTTAATACATCACAGTTTTAACCATAGTAAAGATATTATAACTATTAATTGCATTATACATATATAGATAACGATAGCTAAATGTATGAATTTCGAGAAATTCTCGCTTAGTGCTTGCTACCCCTAACCTAGAGCCTAGAATATACCTACGTATGTATGTAGATAACATACCCGTTATCAACTTTCTAAGATTAATAGTTTCACCTGTGGATATCATGAGTTTTGAAGTAATTATTATTTAGTATTTTTAACTATTATATAACTAAAAGGTTAAAATTTGTCATCGAAACTCTTTTATACTCATTGTATAATATTTTGTATAATTACCTTTAACTTGCTGTTAGTCCTCATAATAGAGTGATAAAAAGTAATTAGCCGTTTTTTCATATAAAATTGTAAACATAAAATACATTTAGTAAAAGCCTTGTGCGGCATCATGACACATGTTAACCTACTTTTAATAATTCAAGTAGCCTAATTTGTAACAAAACGAGAATAAAAAGCTATGCTATATTTAAAAAAGTATATCCCTGGCATAAGCTTAGTTAATGTTGTTAATTTTATAGGTTTATTTTTTGTGATATAATCGAAGCTGACCGAAGGACAATTGAGGTTACTTCTTCCTGCCTCTGTCATCATTTGTTAATTTTGGAAAATAAAATCTTTTTCCAAAAATAAGCAATAGGGTATGTATGTGTATAATAGAGAACGGAGTGTCTTAATGCTTGGCTCCCTCTGTCTACCCTTCTATATGCGTGAAGCTAAAAAAATGACGACTATTTTCAAATATAAAAGGAAATCAAATTCAAATAAGACACGAATCTGAGCTCATGCTTACCAAAAAATGTATGTTTCTAACTTAACTATTCCTACAACTATATAAGACATTTCAGTATTCAATAGTTACTCCTTCATGTCACTTCCAGCACGACAATCCGGTGCTGGCGGCATTCCAACGGAGAATCTCAAGTTACCCGATGCAAGCTGAAATACACTCTTAAACCGTTTAAGCACATTTAAATTCTTTGGGAGCTCATCTGATTGAAAATTAATCTTGCAATTCCCTCGGCTATCCGTTTGTTCCTTAGATTTTTATTTTATTATAATGTTCAGTGATTCTCTCATTAATTTCAGGGTATATTGTAAATTCCTTAATAAATGTTATAGAAGCATGACAATTATATTAACATTAGGATCTATTTGTTAATTTTCTTCCTAATAAGAATGACACAAAACTAACTAAGGAAAGAACATTTATGGCAATAAACAAATAAATGAAAAAGCAGTTCAACATCTGGTAAATATTTAATGATTAAATATATAATGATTAGTATTTGGTTAAAGAATCTTTTATTATATTGTCATGTATGTCGAAACAATCATAGGAATTTAAAACGTTTCATATCGGCGGAATACAACGCCGCGGTATAGCTTAATTAAGTTCTTAAAAGGAGCTGCTTAAAATAATTTTTTTTTGCAACATTTTGCGACGATCTTCCTTCCCTCCATTCCACCTATGCATTTCTCTTATTTTATTGCTCGATTCTAGTTCCTGACTTTTTCCTGTTTTTCTTGCGTGGACTTGAAGACGCAAAAACGGAAACCTATTTTACCCGTCCCTCTAGAAATTTCATAGAATTTAGAAATTTTAAGTTTTGATAAATTTGGATTTTCTAAATCCTCACTCGGTATTCGGACATTAACAGTACTATGGATGATTTACAACGGATAGTTAAATACAAAAACATTTTTATTCCAAACAATGCAAGTTTGCGGTGTTAAATGTACTTGCCTTTATTGTAAAAGGTTCATTGTTTCTCGTGATAAAATCGTTTTTTTTTTGTGTTGCAAAGTATTTTTTTATTTCCATATCTCTGTCTCCGGCGGGGAAAGTGTCGGAGATTAATTGCTAAGGTCATGCGTATTACGAGGCTTAAAAGTTGGCTTCGAGTTTTCTTTTTAAGAGATGAATGTAGAGAATATTTGCGTTATTTTTGTTTTTTACTTTGTGTTTTTATATTTATATGTTATATTTATGTGCATAGATAGCGGAGTAGAGAGAGAAGTTAAAGGACTCTTCAGGTTCAGGTCTCCGTTCTTCACATTCCGTTCAATTATTGGACACAATTATTTATTAGAATTATTTATTAGAAGACGCCCTAGGAAGAGTGGTTTTTTATATTTTTAAATGTATTTTTATAATAGTTTATATTTAAAAATGTAAACTTTATTCACTAATTTAATAAAAGTATATTCAAGATTTATTGTCAAAGCAATAGTTAGGAAAATTTTATAACGTGGTATATCGTAGTATATCTGTGTTGGGTATCGTGTACCTGCGTGTTATCACCGTATAGCGTGTTTCTTTCATCTCACAGAAACACCTCCGTAATGAGGTACATCACGCAAGCCTTTGCCATTTATTATTATTGTTTTATTTCGTTAATTAACTGTTTTGCTTTGCGTAATGTCTTTATATATAGACTTTTGATGTGTATTTATTTTATTATGGTATGTATGTAACGTACAATATTTAAATTAATTATTTAACGTATTATTGTTCGAAGTAGAATCTTTATTTTTTACACTAGTTGCAAGTATTCGAAGTTACCTTGTTTTACGGGATATTCCGCTTTTTATCGTTTCCGTAGAGATTTTGGGAAATCCTCTGTTAGAGCTCTTCTATACTCACCAAGAAACCTATATGTTAAATTTTAGCTTTCTATCCTGCGTAGTTTTGGTTGGGCAATGTTCATCAGTTATTCAGTAAAGAAAGTTTAATATGTACAGTAAAATATATTATGTTACGCTCCAAGCGAGCTAACTTAGCTCTATTTAGTAAAAATGTTGTTTTTAAAATAAAATGATTAAATTTGAAGGTATTAAGGCGCCATTGTGTCGCCAGTTGGGAAGTGTCTCGACAGCACATGACGCGTGTTTTTGTTATTTTGCCCTGGTCTTAGGTCCTTCACCTTCTGTTTAATGTCTAGTACTAAAATATATGAAACGTAGTATTCCTGAAGTTTCTTCTTACTATTATAAACTTTATATTTTTTTTCTGCTTCTTGTCTTTTCCCAAATTTATCAGGATAGACAAAAGGACCTGTTAGGATAATACCGTTCCCACAATCTGATCAATTTTTCAGACATAGTGCATTGATTGGTGTAAGATAACGCCTCTCTTTGTCTATCAGAGTAATAAAAGAAACACAATTCATTCCTCCGAGGATTCCTTCAATTGAACCCACAGTCACTGCACTTACTTTCACGTTCATGTAATTTTTTAAAAAATAAGATAAAATCAAATTTAAACAACTACCAATTTCAAATTCCTGAAAAAGGCTTCTAAAATTTAAGAAAAAGAACCTTTATTTTCTGTAATTAACCGTCTCGTCCCGTATAATAAAAGATAACATGACGATAAATTTTAATTAACTGATCTTACGGCCCCGAGCGATATTGATTTCGTTATTTATTATCTAATTTTATGTGGTACACACATTCGACTCCCCGTATCTCGACATAAACACAGCTTGGACAATATAAATTATGTTTGTTGATTCTTAAGTTAGACACTATATTAGTTTTATTATATTTTTGTTTTGTTTTAAAACTAAAATATAATAAAATGTTTAGCTTATGAGGTTACTTCATTTATTACCCGACTATGGGAAAAAAGGAGGGTTATGATTTTGACCGGTATGTATGTATGTTCATCTGTTCCCCTGTAGCTTCTAAAAATTTATTATAATTAATATTGAGGACGTCGTGGTGTAGTGGGACAGCATCTCATTGGAAACGTAGTTATGGGTTCAATCCTCAATCGGGGAAATAAATTATCTCCGTTCTTCCGATCTGCCTTAACGCATATATTTAGTGTCAAAACCGCTCGAATTCAAGTCATTGTGTGCTTTGTTTACCACGCTTTATATACCAGAGCAGGAAAATGAAAATAAATTTACAGAGCTTTCCAGGTCCCTCTTTCCAGGTTCCTCTACCCTATTAATAGCGTAATGTAGAGTCTAAAAAAAAACATTTATTACAAGTACACATTTAGTTAGTACACACATTCCACATAATAAACATAAAATTTCCATACGAAATGTTCAATTGCCAACAAAATTCATAGTGAAGTCACAGTATAAAGCTTTAATAGTATAATTTTCAAATTTTCAGTTCCCATTACAGAGATAGCTGGCCAGTCATTAGAATAACCGCAATGTTGAATCTTGGGAACCTAATGGATAATTTCCATTTCGCTATTACCTGATCCCGTCCGGGCATGCAACGGCTCCCAACCCCAATTTACAATTGCAAATCAGTCTCCTGAGGGTTATATACTAAGATATATTTGGGTGTAGATAGAGACTTCGGTTTTCCATTATTTCAGTGGAATAAACGATTCTTCATATAATATTTTTTTCGGTTTAAAGTTTCAGACTGTAAATGGGATGGGAGTGGGTTCAATTTTAATGGGATGAGTGAATTATTTTATAAAAAATAAAAATTCGGGTTCGTATGGAAATCGGAAATAAACGAGATATTTCGTTTTATAATATCTTGCAAGCGAAATTACGAGCTACCACTTCTAAATGTAAATGTCTTAAAAACTTGTTTGAAAAAAAATACTATTCAATATGACGTCTTATGTAACGCTGAAATACCCACCACATTTTTAATTCAGTATTGGAATATCGTTAGAACTAAACAGTTTATTTTGTACGGAGGTTATGTTATTTTCTACAAAATATCGCCATTCTAACTATACCCAATTATCCCTATCGTTTATAGTTTCCGAGATCCCTTTATACGACCTCGAAACGACCTTTTATATACTGTAAAGAAACAACCCTATACTTATAACCCTTTTAAAGTAGATTTCACTTAAAATTTACACGTTAACGAACCTCATTAAGAGGATTTCATTGAGTAATGTTTTTTCATACTAAATATACGTTGTTGAGATTATAATTCGTATTATTTAATATTATGTAGATTAGCGTATATGTGAAATATGTTTAAGTAATATTTTTTTTTTGTGTAAAATAAACTGTTTCATAATAAGACATTTTGAAGAGATACTTTCATATGCATATTTGTATATAAATTAGGGTTTTTATCGGGTCCAGCGGTTATGGACCATTAGCTCCCTTAGATTAGTTTAATTTGTCTCCAGTCGCGTCTTCACGTTTCGGCTGCTTTGCTTAAAATAATGGAACCTCCTCACCCGATCCCTCCCCAAGCCTGATCGGAGTTTCGCAGGTGATGCCCTTGCGAAACGTCTGTATCTGTATTACACATTATAATTGTAATTTGTGAATCTTCTAATGCTGATGACATCCAAATACTCCTTTTTTTAGCTTTACGTTTTATCCTTATATATATCATATAGCAGAGTAACGAGAGGGGAACCTACTGATTGGTCAGTTTGTTCTCCTTGCACTGCCCAGTTCTTGATTGTATGTTGACGTGTAGAACTCAACACCTCCCTTTTTCTTGATTGATTCCCTCGAGTGGAAAACTTGAAAGCTACTTTTATTTTTTTTTAATATATGAAAAAATCTTGATATTTTCTAACTCTGCCCTACGAGAAAATAAAAGAAAGTGCTATTTTAACTCGTCCACGTTGAACAACGCCAGCAGTTGTCTAAGCGCTTGTACCAAGTAATATTTGTTATGCACCGGTTCAGCAACACTCATTACATAGAGATGACAGTATCGCACATGCGACCAGCGGCACGTACTGAATGATATATGATGTCCTTTTAAAGTAATGGAACATGCGCACTGTGTGTGTGTTTTACATTTAAATGTTTTACTATTCGTATTACAACTAAATTTCTGTTTCTGCTATGCCCAGGAAGGATTTTTTTAATATACTCTATTTTTAACCGATTTCACAAAGGGTG
This sequence comes from Heliconius numata, assembly GCA_016802625.1. Lineage (NCBI taxonomy): Eukaryota > Metazoa > Arthropoda > Insecta > Lepidoptera > Nymphalidae > Heliconius > Heliconius numata. The sequence goes on from JAEBDU010013264.1 coordinate 244,479, forward strand.
TAATGGGTTTGACATGTTTGTATTTATGTGATAACTTTATCCACCCATTTATGGAGGGGTAAATATTCATATCTAGATTTTATTTAAGAGTAAATTGGAAAATAGAAAGATTGTTTTTAAGTGCTCATTTACTTGTAAAATATGAGAAGTATAAAAGTAAAAGTATTTTTATTTGCAAGAGCTGTCTACACGTTCTATTCGTTTGAAGGTAGGTTAGCCAGTCATCTACACGTTTCTATAAATTCAATTTTAATTTCAGAGTAATTTTTCTAAATCCTTTCTGGTTTCGAATTGTATTGAGACTTCTACCATAATACATAGACTGACCATTCGAAGTACAGGTACGAAACCTTTACAATACCCCACTTGCTGTGATCAAATAAAGCATCTCAATTTCGTTGTCTGGACTAGTCTATAGAAATCACGCGCATACATCGATTTTGTGAGGTTAAAAGTTTCCAATATTGAAATTCCATATCATATTGTAAAATAGCATGTTGTGTGTAAAGATTTTCTTTATTGCTTTATAACTTGGATATAGAATTTTGGAATCTGGAGTGGTTGAATGATATTAATAAGTTATATTTTAGAATATTAAATAAAGGTTACGTTAGACTATTCTCTAGAGTGGAATATGGCCTATTATCTTTTTTCTACCCATATCACCTGCAATACATCTTGTGTTGCTGGGTAGGTACAAAGAACCAAGACACTCCGTTCACTGCTTTCTGTCCGAAATCTAAGACATTTTCTGAGACTGTTTTTTCTCGCTAGAGCGGCAATTATCTATGAAATATATATATTTTTTTCTAAAAGATATCTTATAGCCAGATCATTGTCATGTTACATAATTTATATAAAGAAACCGATTAATTTTCTTTTTCAATACGAATAAATTCATACGCCACTGAATAGAAAAAGGGTGTTTCAATGGAATACGAGAAAGGTAGGATTGACGGTTATAGGATCGACAAGCGGTCAGTACTGATCCGGGTCCACCGCCCTAAGGGATATTAATCTAATTTATATACTTACATGCATCCTGATATAGATACAGCTTTACGTTTTATTACGTATAGCAGAACCTAGTGAAGATTCTCCGTTCCCCATTTTTCGTCCAATGTTTTTGACATTGCGTGTTGAGACTCGGAAAAGGAAATGAAAATGATTAATTCTTCCAAGTGGGAATCGAATTCACAACTGTCGCGCCATAACGGCCTCATGTTCATGTTATAGATATTCTTTGTAAATCTCCAATCAACTTAAAACACTGTACTTTGTTGTTTTTTTGAATAATGCATGGCTGTATGTACGGGTGTGCGTTGAAGGGTGACTTTGATGTGGAAATCTTTTGGGATATTACAAAATTTTTCCTTAGAGGAATATTTATTAGGTACACGTTCTCGTGGAATATTTTATGTTTGGTAAAAAATCTATAGAGCAGGAAAAATTATACAACTACGGTTTTGAAATTGCTTTTTCATGTTATTTTTATGACATATATTTTTTTTAGCTTCACGCAGTATCCTGAACATAACAGGATAGGCAGAAGGAATGTTCCCATGTGGGAACCTAGTGACTCTGATGACTATTAAGACACTTTCGTTCTCCATTTTCCATTGAATTCTTGAAGCGTTGCGTGTTGATTGGAATTCAACGTCGCGCTATGCCACGTTACGCAATGTCAAGAATTGGACGTGAGGAATCGCGTGGACAACACTAATCTCCCTATGAATTTCCTACTGTATTAATGGGGCACAGCGTGAAGCTAAAGAAATGTATGGCAGTTACCAGTATACACATGAAATTACTTTCGCAAAAGCATACAGGTTTACCATTTCCCATTGAAACTGTTACACCCCGAGTTCCTTGTCTTTAACGATATTGGATTTTCAACATGGGCTCCTTAGATTTTTACGAGACTTCATAAAAGGCGTCATTGTGTTTTTTGTTGACAACTTTAACTTCGGCTCTGGCATAATAGGATGCCTCTATAAAGGTTTCAACGAGAAAAGTAAATTCTAAATGTTCCATTAGCCGCTTTATTTACAAGGAAGTTTTGATGATCGGTACTCAGTTCTTGTGTAAGGTTAACGTTAATGGTTATACTTTTGCCACTTGAACGTTGTAACGGTTGAATGCTGATTTGGGAATTCTAAGTAGATCTTATTTTTCTTTTTTCTATACATTATATATAACGTTTTATAACTGCAGGACTTTGATAGTTAAAATTTGTCATGTCGATAGGCGAGCAAGGAGTGTGGGGAACTAAGAAAAAGGATTGCTCGAAATTCTTACGTGGTCGAGAAATAACGGGATTTATACGTTGATTTCGCACTTTTTCTCCATTTTGGACGCTTTTTTATATTGGAGGGGAAACTATATAACTATATATAGCTTTGACCACCCGCAACCAGATTTAGAATGATGAAAGTAGTAAGATTCTTGTATTTTATATTATTGTTATCGAAGTTATTTATATTTTGCAAGAACTTCTCGCTAACTAGTAAAAAGCATTACACAACTTCCACAACATATATAAAGAAATAACGTCCATTGAGCAGAACAGCGTAATATACTACCAGCTAAGTGGGTAAATACCAACCAGTTGCTCGGGATTTGCCGATATGAATACACGCCTGAAGAAAAGCCTGTAATAATACTCGGGGAAGACTTCACATAAGTTCTCTTCGCTTGAAAGTTGAATACTCGACGGTATTGTTGTACTGTAGACATGAATCCTGGATCTCGGCGCGTATCCCGGAGAAAAAAGTTAGATTTTTTTTCCTATATTTTCACTCTGTATAACGTATATAGCAGGGAAGGCAGAGGAAGTTAATGTTACATTCCCCAATTTCCGCTGAATTTTCTAGATAACGCACGTTGAGTGGCGGAAATCGAACCCCACAACCGCTGTACTTATGGTCATACACTATGCCACTGCGTTACGACGGCACGTAATCGGCAAGTTGAATAGAATTTCTGTTATAATTATATTGTTCGAACATATGTATACTATGAATATGAATTTGAATTGACCTACTATAAATAACCAAATAGGATGATATAGTTCGAATACTGATTGAAGTCCGTCAGAACCCACAATCGTGGGTTTGTGGGTTCGATATTTATCTATTACCCACGTTTGTGGGTTCGATATTTTCCTTTCTTCGATCTGGTAATAAGTTGCCAATGTGTGGCGTTGAGTTTCACCACTCAACATGCAGTGTCTCGAAATTTGCGCCGAACGTGCGGAACAGAGTGTCTTAACACTAGGTTCTCTCTTCCTAGACAGCGAAACTTCCTAGCGTGACGCTAAAAAAAACATCAAAGGGTAGCCTTCACGAGAGATCTCTTCTCTCAAGAGTCATATTATATAGTAGTATTATAACACAGTCACGGAACCCGGGTCCCGAATCCCCTATCCCCGATTTCACCAGCTGTCGTACAGGATTATTCCCATGATTATATTGTTCAAACATTTATTTCAAGTGTATGCTTTCTTCTAGAGCCATTATGTATATGAAAATTGGCTATTATATATATTTTTTGTTCGCCTTTATTCGTTCTTTGGAACTTTATGAATCTACTTCGGTCGTAACTTTCCTTTTAGGGTTTATTGTGTTTTGTTGTTTACTTTTTACATATAATTTACAAGAATTGTTAGATGCCTATAAAAATGATAAACTTTTGCTTTTAAACTAATGAATGAATTTAGTTTTTTTATTGTCTAAGTGAATAGTTTCTTTTTGTTATATTTCACGAGAGAATTAGTGAGTTTAAATTCTAGCTGAGAGGACTATTGATATTAAGAATATTTTCATTTTTAGTTATTTTAACTTACATAAAGCAATTTTTAAGTTTTGATTGGCGTGGATGTGTTTTATGACTAGAGCGTGGAAATGAAAATTGTTCATTCCCCCCTATTGGGAATCGAACCCACTTCTCTCTTCTCTTCAATATCGACTCAAATAATGGAGAATGATTTGTTATAACACTAGGTCTTCTTCCTATCTTTCTTATATTAGCCGGCATAAAATAAAAAAATAAATAAATAATTACAAAGCTTACAATCGTTGCTAATCTGTAGTAGTACTAGACTTCTTAGTGAATTGAAACCACTTGGCTTAGTTCTTTATGAGGGTTCAAAGTGTGTTCAAGATCCGCTCAAAGCAACTTCGAGATCCACACTAAAAGAGCAATTGTTTGAAAGTGGCTTTCTGTTTTCTAATGACAATATTTTCTTATCTGTCTCTTTGAGAGAGATCGCTTTGTAACTTAGCCGTATGAAGATTTTGTTTTATGTTATGATTCTGATTTATTATTTAATTTATTTTACAAGAAAATTGTTATTTGTTTTTTATACAGCAGGGGTAGACAGAGAGAATTTAGAGTTAAAACACTCCGTTCCCGACTTTCCGTCTAATTAGTCCAGATATTGCGTACTAAATGGCTGCACTCAATTTCGCGTTTTGTCTTGTTATTATTGGAAATAAATATAATTCATTCTTCCGATTCAACCCCTTATCCTACCAAGCCACGACGTCACTCAATACGCAATGCTTCGGAAATTCGGTGAAAAGTGGAGAACGAAAGTATTTTAGTGGGAACAGGGTCCTTTAATACCTCTAGTTCTAGCTCTAGCTCTAGTTCCTTCTGCCTACCCTGCTATGTGCGGGATACAGCGTGATATTTACGGGATAATTAATCTTCTAAGATTTTTATAGACATAAGATATATTTATTACCTTGAACCAGCTACCTGTAATTTTGAACCAGTTTAATAATTTAATTTCTTACTGCCTAGAGTCGCTTAAGTATTTAAGTAGAAAATCAATATTATCGTTTTTATAGCGTGGAACGTTAGCGCATAATGTCGCCGTAAAAGCTAAGTGATTGTAAAACTGATAATCAAAACATTAACTTTTAGATATTTTCCAGGTTACGATTTAATGTATGGTGTTTTCTTATCTTCCCGTTATTTAGGCCGTTGAGGTGCAGCGGCAGTACATGTGATTCTAAGCTCGACGGTTGTGGGTTAGATTCACACTTAAGGAAATTATTTTTATTTCCTCGCTCCAGTAAGAACCCTTATTAATACGTAATTTTTTGTATAATGGACGGTTCGTGTGAAACAGAGTGTCTTAGATTTTCTCTGTCTACCCCCCTATATACGAGACACTGCGGATATACTACTGTACTAACTAGCATAGGGGGCAGTAGAAGAGAATTTCCCGAAATTATATTTATAATTTTTTCTATCAGTCCACGTAAGCAATACCGGGGACGGGACGTCTAGTCACATACAGACATTTTATATGAAGAAGCAATAGCGACGGAGAGTTCCAAATACAGCGTAACAACAGGCCAGATAAATAATAAAATAAATATACGAGTATATTATCAGCTTTTCAGCCTGAATATTTACAATCCAGGCGAAATCCAGAGCGAAAAGTTTTAATTAAAACAAACAATTAGGAATTTAGACTATAAACAAATACAATAATACTATATTAGGGCGAAACTGTGTAATTGTAACAAATGTAAATATTTATATAGCTTCCATCGTCGGCCATTACGCGCACGTGTCATATGAAATTCTGGAATTACAACATTAAACGTAACGAGGCATTTTATAAAGGATTCTTATGCTTTGTGTGTATAAAAAATATTTAGTTTAATTTTTAGTGCTCGTATAACATATTTTATGTTATCATAGAATTAACAGAAAATACCACTTTAATCTGTAACTTTTAGGCAGACATAAAACACTTTACGGCCATTAAATATACACTAAACAACAAACATTTTTTTCAACTGGCGCTATGAAGCAATGGCGGCCATTTCACGCACATTGCTACGCCTGTAAAATTATGGCATGCGGAAAAAAGGGCGATGTAATGTATATAATATAAATAGGAAAATCACTGTAGAATAGCAACCCAACTGACTGTAAACGCGAGGGTTGTGGGTTCTATTCTTACTCGGGGGATTGAATTATTTTCATTTCTTCACCATGGTAACAAGAGGAAACCCCGTATTGTTGTGCTTCTTCACTTAACATGCAACGATTCTAAAATTGGTGATTCGTAGAGAACGAACTGTATTAATACTCTGTCGATTCTACTGTATGCATAAAAATATGCGTAAAAATATATATATGTATATATATAAATTCAATATGATTTTATTATTTACATGAGCTTTCCACATGTGTGTAAAAATCCAATACCGCTATACCGTATACATGATTGTTTCACTTTAATAAAACTTGGGATAACAGGTAGTAAAACCTATTAAAAATTCGTTTCTATTTTTTTTTTATTCTATTCCAATTTCAAAGCGATGATAGTTTAACCAATAGCACAAAATGGTCGGACAGTTGATTGTCATTTAAGCCGTTTGTTCAAATTAAAAAGTTTTTTGTATTAATACCTTTTAGAGACCATCCAAATATACTGTGGATAATGGAAATATTTTAAAAACGTTTTTGTATTTTGAGGTGTAAATATTGTTTTGATAATAAATGAGCCTTTTGGTATGAAAAAATAAATAAAGAAATAGAGTACCAAGACTATATGATAAAAGTTCCGACGAGACGTGATGACATACACTATATTATAAGCTATATTATAAGCTTAGCAGGCTGGGGTCTTTCAAAGCCTAACTTAGACAATATCTTTAATATTATTTTATAATATTGTCATAATTTTATCCTACATTAAAAAACCAATCAAGTGTGAGTCGAACTCGCCCGTATCGAGGTACTCAATCACTTCTGTATCATTCATATCATCAATTTTGTAATTGTCGGTTAACGGGAAGTACTTAAGAAAATTTTCAAATATAAGTTTGCGGGCGTATGTGCTAATTTTGTATGCAATGAACTACAAATATAAGTTTGTAATGGTTCTTTGCGATATATCTCAAAAACTACCAATTTTCAGATTTATTTCTACTGTAAACTCTTCTAGCCAAATTTCAATTCTAGGTCAAAGATAAGTACTTTGTAAGTTTAGATTACACTGACATACAAAACAAACATTCGTATACACTGATTGCGTTGACAAAAAAGTTTTAACCACTCTCCCAAGTGGAAATCGAACCCACAACCCAGATGTGGTCACACTGCAACAACTCTACCTTATATATACTTACACGTATATTATATTAAATAGTTAACAACAAACATAATATAGCCTCAGAGTAATAAAATCCAGAAGTTTAAGTCTTAATCATGGAATACCTTCACGTGCCGTTAGTACATTTGCGGCAATCCACATTGGTGTTGAGATAAATGCTTAACCTCACTAACCTAAGTAGACCTAGCACTTGTGCACTACTGAATAATTCATGTGATGCAGTTGTAACAGACGTACATACATTTTATATGAGCACATGTTGCTTCAGCCGGGTTTAGCGTGCTCAGTTCAGGTGAAATATTTGTGTGGCGTTCATTTTCGTATATAATTTAAGTTGCGGGAAGGAAGTATTTTGTATAGAGCATCCTGTATTTAAAAAAACTTGACTTCACGCTTTTTTTCGTATAGATAAGCAAGGAAAACCCAGTGTCAAGTTACTCCCTTTTTCTATTTTAAATAAAAACTGCTAGGATAGTGATTTTCCATAGTTTTCCCTGTATTAATGGGTTACTATTGGATGCTTAAAGATTTTTTTTCTTTTTTTTTGAGTTTAGATGATTCGTGTTTTGGGTTGCGTAACTCAACGCTCTGCACCATAAAACCATATAAGACTATTAGATATTAACATTTTTTTACGTGCAATCTACCATTTAATATCTACTCAACAATATATAATCTTAGTTTAGCTAAGAGCAAATAATTATCGTAACGTTAGTTATTAAAATTTCATATCTCAACCCGTCACTCCTAAATCCTTCCAGTCGCGGGAGAGCTTTTCCTTCATACAAGTCGTGTGTAACCAGGCATGTGTTTATATGGTTTCATAAATCACGATTGCTACAATCTCTAGATCCTCTCAGATTAAGTGTTAGAAACAATAAGGACGTTTCTATTCATTAATGATATAGGATAGCTTAGCTCTTGGTGTACGCTTTTCATAAACTATTGCTTAATTTTCGTTAATATTATATGGTTTTAGTGTTAATTAAACCAGTAGATCTTGAAATTAAAAATTAACCAAACGAACACTCTAGCTTTATAATATAAATATATACTAAATATAGAAGCATAGATGAAAATTTTAGTCCCAATATTTACCTAACTACAAAACAAAGGAATTTTAATCAAAATCACTTCAGCACATCACAGAGTTTGTGAAAGAAAAAATGCGAGTCTAACATTTCAAAACTTCGATAACAATATATGTGCGCGGTACTCGCCTACGCTCGCCCTCGTTTCTACTTAACAGGCACATAAAACTACTTATGTATGAGGCTTATTACCCGTTTTTGTGATACACTTTATTATTTTTCTTTGATATTTTTTTACCTTTTTTTCACTTGTTTTTCTATGTTATTGAGGAATAGTAGTTGAAGCTAAGATTCTTTGTATAGTTTCTTAATTAAATGTTAATTTTTAATTTAAATATAGGGCTTTTACTTTCAAAATTCTTAGAGTGAGCTCAGAAAATATAATTTTAAAAGTCAAAATTTGTATATTTTGTATTTTTTTTTATTTTAGACAAGTGTAACTACCGTATGCTTTGAACAATCATCACACACAATCATTTAATATTTTTTTTTTATTTCTTTGCTTTGTCAATATAAATTGCGGAGTTCTGCTACGTTGTGCTGCTACTCGAACAGGAATGAAGTAATTAGTTTTTTCATTTCTTTGCTCTGTAACCGCGGCGTTGAGTTCCGCCTCTAAGCACGCAATGAGAATGTCTTAACAGGAACGGTATATACAGCGTAAAGTTAATAATAAAGAAAAACATAACAGTAAAATAAATCGAAATTTACACTAACTTCGAACTACAACATTTGCCTGTAAGAAGATTAACCGTTTCATGTAATATTTCATTCTTAAACTCCACCCATAAAGAGACATTGCCCAATAAATCCTAAGCGATACTATGAAATATTTTCCGCCGTCCGCCACATTGCTTTGTTATTGCCCATAAAATGGCGTCAGATACGTTCAGATACGCGCTGTTGCAATCGTGGAGGTAACCAAGAGTGGATCGCGGTTTTATGCCAGGATAACTAAATGGCTTTTAAAACTAATATTTGGATAGAAAAATAAGTATAATATTGTTCTTTTCAGGTAATTTTAGTCGTTTAGGTAAGATGACATAGTGTTAAGACACTTCGTACAAAGATATTTTCTAAGTAATATTCTCTGAACAGTAAGTTTCCAGGTTCCCTCTACCTACCCTGCTATATGCGAGATACACTGAGAACCAAAAATATATATTTTAAACGTTCACTTTATTCGCGAATGAAACCTACAACTATATTATTTCTTTTCGCTTATCCAAATTGCTTTCATAAGTCATTCATTTTTTAGAGGGAAATTACACGTCGCGAGCAAGCTTTAATCTTTATGCAAAATATAATAACTTTTTTCTAACCTAATCTGTTTCATCCTTGGATGTAAAAAATTGCAAATTAAGTTATGGAACACTCGTTTTTTGATTTAAAAGTGGTTATTTTTTCATGTTAGGCGTGTTCTTTTTTGTTTAAAGTGTGTCACAGATTATATTTAAATAATATTTTTATATACGTAAAGATGTTGATTTTCCTTATTACTTATCTATACTTATAATAAAATCGTAACGGATCGGAGTCTGTAGATGGAAGATATATAAGAAAACATGTTATTGTTAGCATGCATGCTGTTTGTCTGTGCGTTTGTTTCCACTAACCTCAGAAATAGCTTAACCGATTTAATTGCAGTTTATAATATTTATTTTGGCAAACTTCTAACATTAAGTCTTCGTTTTATTTCAATTGATTTACAAATAAAAAAGTTATACCTTTTTTAAAAATGTAATTCGTAATGAATAAACGTAATTTATCCATGGAATAAAAGTCGAAATGTTAATAAAAAAAACATGTTTTATTAATGTTAAGCATAAATATTTAAGAAAAAAATTATATACATTTACAATTCATTCCATTAAGAATCACTTTGCGTTCGGCTACGCGTAGAGCTTTTCTACGAACGTAGCTCGTAGCGCTACGCCGGCGATGTAGCTGACAAGACCCATTTGTAACCAACTAGCAAATAAATTGTGGAAAATCGTTTCACGTGTAAGCATTTCTTTTTAAGATATTCTTCTTATGATTTCCCCTAAAGCTACGAGTTTCGCTTTTTTCGCCCGCAATTTTGTTCTACCTATCTAGTGTACTTAGATGCAAGATTTCAATTTTCCAACTTCAAGAGTTGCATCTGTGCGTTGTTTGTCAATCACTCAGTGAAAAAAGAGTTTTATATTAATATAAATTTAATACAAATAAAAATCTTTCTTTGATCTTTAGTAGTTACTCATTGCTAAATGGAAAAATATTTCGAAGTTAAATTAATCCAAAAACCAATGAACGGGGAAAGAGAATCCTTTTTATTGAAAACGAAGTGAAATATAATTGGCAGAATATTTATTCCATGTAAAAATTAATTTAAATGAATCTTAATTAAAAAATATTTTTTTCCAGGAATAAGGTAACTTAAATTTATTTACTTTTTACGTATATTCGACAAAAGTTTTGATCAATATCTCAATTGATTATCTATTTAAGAAGGCAGGGTTGGTTTTTCTGGCGAGTATCGTGGGGTTCCTGATGGCCTTACTCCAGTCCAACCACTGATAAACAAAACAATAATACAGATCTTTAAGCCATAAGTGTCGAAGTAACAGAAAATACTAAATTAGTACTACATATAAATTGTCACAGTGAGGATTTTGGCGACATTGTTTACGCAAAGTTATTTGTAATTGGTATAAGACAAGTTAGAATAACATGTTTTTATTGTCCTCTACGTTATACGTATATTTGTAGTAACTAGAGACAAACAGATATTTCCACAATCTTTAGCTCCAAATAAAAAATGAAAATATATATTTTAAATATAAATATTAAAATAAATGTGAATCGAGGCCGACGTACCGTAGAGGTACAAGCGTAAGCAATTAACGCGACGGTTGTGGGTTCGATTTCCTGTCGGTATTTTGGTAACGAGGCAAATCACGGCGCTGAGTTTCGCCAACACTGCCTACAGAATTCGGCGGAAAGTGGAGAACGGAAGAGTTGTAATACGAATGGAGTATCGTAACACTGGGCTCTCAGGTTACCTCCACCTACCTTGCTATATACGGGATGAAGAGTGAAGCTCTTAAGGATCTATTACAAGATACAGCTGTAATAATTCCTTACCCACAACTTCAACTAAGAATCGAACCCACAACTATTACATACATAAGTATATAGGGTACTACTAGCTAGCTACTCCACAATGACCTCAAAATTTTAAATGCTCGTGAATGAACACTTTGAGAGAGGATCAAAATATTTTAACTATAGCCAAAGGTTTGAAGTCGAGATCAACAAAGCAATTAGACGAATCCCAATCCGACTTAAAGAGATTACGGAATTAACTTTATCATGAAATTCTTGCCAATATTGCAGGACCAACTGAAATTAGCTTTTGTGGGGGATTATTTATATATTTGTGTACTTTTGGAATATTTTGTACAGTATATTCATTTCACAAATGACGCTTTATATTCCTGTGATAGTATATTATGTTTAATTATAATTAAGTGACACTATGCTTTTCTGCTTACTATACTATACGGTAAAAAAAATGTTAAAAATATATTATAATTTCTTATTAAAATGCAATATCCAAAACGATGTATGGAGAGGATAGAGTTATTATTACAAAATTCTTTCAGCAAAATTGCGAAATAATAATATGGCACAAACAAGGTTACTATTAAGGAAATAATACTATCACTAATGACCACTATTTTCATCAAGTCTCTTTACTTAATACCATACAGCCTTGTTACACTCATACATTTAATCCTCCACGTCATAAATCTAAGGGCGTAAGTGTGTTTACTCCCCCATAATACGAAAACCATTTATCAGGGTTCCTTCGTACTTAATTGCGAAATTTGCTCTACTCGCCAAGATGTTGAAGTTCTTATAAAACTCCCAAATTGTTTTGCTGGTGATGTATTGCCTGTTTATGCGTAGGTATACATTTTTCGTTTAATATTCATAGTATTGCCGGTGAGTTGAGAGTGATATTCATAGTTTGGCGGTGAGTTTCTTAATTAATTTGTAACTTTTAATGTTTAGGAGATATCACTTTTACTGATAAGGCTGGCTTTGTGCATTTTGAGTTTTGTCTTTTGAATTAAAAATTAGTATATTTGGATTTAATAAACACTGCACTTGATTTTTAAGAAATAAATAATAAAACCACTTTTATATATAGGGATATGAATTTGCAGCAAATGAAATCATATACTTATCTGCAGTTAGTAGATGACACGTTATTTTAGTCACGAATTAAATTCTTTAGAGCAGTCGCAGGTGTAACCTAGAAAATGTTACTTTAAAGTAAGCTAAAATTCGAATTTACAGTACCGCGTACATCCGTGTTAGCTTTCTGTTTAGCGGATTTTGTCTCGTAGCGAAATTATTTTAAAACACTTTTATTTTGTTGTTAACTTCACGCTCTATCCTGCATGTAGGGTAGGCAGAAGGAATATGGGAATCTAGTTAAAGAATTTTAATGTAAACACGTCGTTCCCGTTAAGATACTTCTGCTCCCCATTTCCTGCCGAATTCTGGAGGCATTGCGAAACTTAACGCCGCGCGTTGCCTAGATACCAGAGCGAGGAAGTAAAAATAATAAATATATTTAACTTGAAAGTCGTAGGAATGTTTGCTCGTGGTAATTTCTGAATTTCATACAAATTGTGTAGCTTCGAGTTGGCACTTTAAGCAGAAATCGATCTATAAAGTATAAGGGGAGCGTGGTTTTTTTTATATACGATAAAAGTCGAGTGCAGGTCAAATGGCAGATGGTAGAAGCAATATTTTATAATCGATATAGCAAACATCGATTTTTCAAAGGCAATTTCTATGAAAAATATTGGTAATGAAATATTCATACGAAAAATAAAAAATATTATGAAGTAGTTTTTATAATACTCGTATGGAATATTCGATGTAATATAAATTTAAATGATGAAACAACGGTTTTTTATTAATGGTTTTATGGAAAATAAAAAGTAATATATTTTTTTAGTTAGTAATATTGTAGCATTGTTAGCATTAGTGAAAAATATCACGTAGTATGTCGTAGGGCAGCGGTGGAGCGACTGGATGCGACGGTTGTGGGTTTAACTCCCATCCTGGGCATGAATTATTTTTATTTCCTCGCTCTGGTAACAAAAAAGTGCGTCGCTGAGTGCCGCTACTCAACTCACAATGTCTCGTTACCTTGAACAGAGAGTAAGGAATGAAATTTCTCAACACTAGGTTCCTCATGAAATAAAAAAAATAATACATTTTTTTTTTCGAGTAGAGTTCCAATTTACCCTAAAAGGAGAGCTGAGAATGTTCAATACATAAAACGCGAAAGCTTTTACAAAAATTAATATAAAAATATAAATGGAATGCTTTAAAATAAATCCATCATCCATCAGCCAACATAAGCACTGAAACACTGCACTTCACCTAATACCCTTTCTGAATCCGACTTAGCACTATTACAGGTCAATAGGAATCGCTCTATACTACCTACCTACATATATATTTTATTTAAAATACGGTAGTTCGAAAATTTATGTATTTTGATAATTAAAATGAAATTTTTGAGAAAAAAAAAAACAGGAGAATCAGAGAAAATTTATATTATGTTTTTCGGATATCCCATATGAGGTAATAAATAATTAATCGGTTGGTACTAGACAATGACCATATGGTTACTTACTTACAAGTAGTCAAAAAAGTGGGGAACCGATAAGACACTCGGTTCTTCACTTTCAGCAAAATTATCAGGATTTTGTTAGGCGTGGCGGCGTCTATGTATCCATAGACACTAATATCGGTTGTCGCGCTGCACGCTTCACGTCTACTCTGTCCATCCGGCAGAGAGAAAGAGAATTATTCATTAGTCAGATGTACGTAGAGGACGATACATTTGATATTTAATATGATGATTTTGAGGCCGTCATGGCGCAGAGGCACTTACATACGTTTAACTGTAACGCGACGGTTGTGAGTTCGCTTCCTACTCGTGAGAAATTGTGAATTATTATTTATCTTTCATTATTTCATCATCATCATCATCATCAGCCTGTTTTCGTCCACTGCTGGACATAGGCCTCTCCAATGGCACGCCACTGAGCCCGATCTTCAGCTCTTCGCATCCAGCTGCTGTCCGCCACTTTGCGAATATCGTCACCCCATGTAGCTTCATTATTTAGTGTCTTTAAATTCCGTCACTTAACACGAAATGAATCAGATGAAAGGGGAGAATGGAGTGTCTTATCTCTATGTTCTATCTACCTACCCTGCTATATGCGGGATACAGAAAAAAATGATTTAACTAAGGTTAAAAAAAACAAATTGATAATTCTTGTGATAAAGTAGCTGATTTCCAAGAGGTGCGTCATAAAATCGATCTGTCACTTCGTAACCATACTCTAGATCGCGTTATGTTTTCTTTTCTATTTTCCTCATCGCTTCAACAAATATATTTTATATTTATAAGGCGGCAAGGCGTCACTCCCGACAGATTTCTGTACATTATGTAACACAGTTTCTTGTGCTGTTTTCTGTTTGTTGTATAGAATAGAATTGCGATGGCGTTTCACATATATTTATTTATGTGAGAAAATTGTATTCAGTTTTCTTATAAACGTATACGATCAAATAGTATATATATATATATATAATATATATATTTATTTCAATAAAATAACAATAATAATATCACTAATAAATCCACCTAATACGTATGAGTATCACATTAACTGACTAACGATATTGAAATTTCGCATGTGGATAGGTAAGGGAGGATAAAGAAGCATTAAAATGATTCTCGAAATTTCTACGGGGAATGCAAAAAGGGGATTTTACAGTATAATATCACTGCAAGCAAAGTTGTGGGCGACGATTAGTATAGTTATATTATATAGCTTATTTCATATAGAATAGAAAATTTATCCTAACATTCTTTATTTTGTGGTACACTCATATGTGAAACGTGCCTTAGTATTTCTATGTGGGAAATAATTACACGATGTTTACCAGAACACGTTCCTTGTGGATGCACGTGTTAGTCAGTGGTGGTTAAAAATATTATATTTTTAATATGAAATTCATCTTTGAAAGTTTATTATTAGTGTAATGACGATGTTTTACTTATATTTTAGTTTTCCATGATTCGTTTTTTCATTTTCATACTATTAATTGAAATTTTGGATATTTTTATGATATAGAAGAAAATATTGTTTATTAAAAACACATTTTTGGATTACATTTTAGTATTTATTTATTTTTTAACTTTGAGTTTTATTTTGGTAATAACAAGGTAGGCAGATTTTTTTAGATCAGGATTTTTACAACATACAGGAGCAAATTGAGTTATCTAATTTGTCAAAAAGCATCTTTGAGTGACTAACTTCTTTAACAAATTCCAATGAAGACAATTATATATAGGCATTCTTTACTTTTTCCACGCAATTTTCAAGATATTGTGTTTGAGTGGCGCCAACGTGCTCAACGCCGCGCATCGGCAACAAGGCTGGTAATAAGGTCAGAGCGGGGAAAAGAGTAAATTCACCACTTCGATTGTGAAGAACCCACAATTGTCGCGTTCACAGTGAGAGATGCTGTGCCGCTAAAAAATAACTTTCAATGGAACTCGATGAGGAAAACAGACTCTTGTTACAATTCGAAGGACAACGTAGACTGTTTTATAAATGGGTCAATGCGAAATTACATCTTATATCGCAAGGTACTTTTATGTTAGAATTTTATTCGGGACCAGACGTCGCCTGCAACTTTTTTTACATGTACTTTAAGAAGTAAAAATGAACCCACAATTTGACCCAATTGGAAAATTGGAAATCATAATGGAATTTGGATTACGAGTTAAGTTTTGATGAAATTATATATAATCAATATTGTTGTCAATTTTGTGACTTGTGAAATACAATACACCATAAAAATCTAGAAAGCTTGTTTTTTAAGTTTTATTATTTATATTTTATTAGCATTTTCATAGGAATATTGAATCCTCTCTTAGTGCTCTACTACTACTAAAACTCATAAAATTCAGCGTTTTACACCACTCCCGTAGTAAGGCTTCGCGTTTTCTGTCAGTTGCTCAATAGCGGAAGAGTTTACCATATATAGTTATTTAAACTCTTGTAAACTCCCATCAATAATTTCCGAATTAACCTAATATACACAAGCAACAATCCAAACAAAACCAACATCAAATAGAAACACATTTGAATAGAAATCAAAATGGATTCCACCTGAAACAGTCGCCGCCATACAAAGGAGTCAACTTGCAACGTTTAATAAGTCTCTAGTATTTAGCCCGACACTTCGTTCTTTTTGTTTCCCCGTAGATCGAACGAACGACTTTATTTGGTCGGCGGTGACTCATCTCAGAAATGGGAATGCCGATGCCGATGCCGCTATGAAACGTAAACAGTGATTTAGAATATTGAATCGTGTTTTTACTGGCTTTTGATATCGTAGATTACGTTTTTATGGAGGGAAACCATGTTTCTTTGCCAAATTATTTTGCACGCCTTTGTCATTGTATATTACTTCCCCGTTCTGGTGGAAACATTATGTATATAATCTATTTGTTGGATTTCTTTCGCTTCGCTCGTTTTGAATTTTCGTGTGGTGTGTGTGAAAATATTGGTGAAGGTTTTTAGGTCCTCCTAATCCTAAATCTTCTTCTTAATCTTCTAATTTTGTGAACTATCATGAGGCTTTTTCTGTCCCGTGAGTTTATTACATATCCTTTATTGTGTTAATTGTTTTATATAGAAGTATCTATAGTATTAAGTAAAATTATGTTTATTATCACGTACAAATAATTTTTCGTTTCTTTAATTGCTTTAATTCTTTTCTGAAACAACAGATGGGCTTGATTTAATTTATTCGTGACTTAGCGAAATTTTAACGAGTATAATAAAAACGATTCATTATACGTAATATTGAATTAAAGTAAAAAGGCTGTGGTTGTGGATTCGGTTCCCACTCGAGGCAATGAATTGTCATTTGCTCGCGCTGGTACCGAGAATGCACGGCTTTGAGTTCCACTACTCAGCATATCTTAAAAAAATGAGCGAAAACTTAGAACCGGAGGGTCTTAAAACCCTCTGGATAACCTGCTATATGCGGGATAAAAAAATATTTTTCTAATTTATCTTATAACACTTCAGTTGTCGAATAAATTTATCTATCTTTCATCTTCTTTTCGACGCGTTAGGAACATTAATAATCAAAGAATGTTATCTACAAGCGATTGAGTTCTCTAACAATTGGATCGACGTACGTCGTTAACAGAACAATGGGTTTATCAAAATATAACAAATCAATGTCAGTGATAATAATATATGTATGTGAGTATAGAAAATGAATGAGAATACATCACGCCTTTGTTATGCATGTCTGTTCGTCTTTACTGATTATAATGTACGGTTTATTTATTTATTTTATTTCTTTAAAAACGAGCGAATAATAATTTTAAACTAGACTTTAAAGAACAAATTAAATTATCTTAATCTAGTGTCCGGGATGTACTTAATTATAATAGATCTATACAAATAAATACATATATATTTTTTGGTATCATACTTCAAGACTTCTTAATTTTTCAGGAAACTACAGTAATTGACATAAATGTCAAACTTATGAAGGTCCTGGTTACACTTGTACGGTTTTTTTGTGTTGAACAGTGTCTTCTTGTAATCTAAGCGGGGTAGTTCCTGCATACTTCCTTCGCTTCGTCCACTGTCATCAACCTCTTCAAACACGCCCTTTTGGGATCCTCATACTTTTTATGCAACCTTCCTCCAGTATCTTTTGAATGGTTGATTGTAGGTGTTATCTAATAGTAACCGTTAAATAATATTATATGTGGTGGTTATATCGAACTATGCATCTATAAATAAAACAGACTCGACGTAGCATGACCGAGACCTGTTGGATGTGAGGACGGGAGAAAATTTATTTTTGAATTTATAGTTCATAGTGTAATAAGTACAAAGAGAGGCGTTAAGTTCCGCTAAAGGAATGGAAAGCGGGGAATTGAATGCTTTCTTCTCATCGCTTAAAGGGAACTTTCGTAGTTTCTAACTCGAACTCAGTGAAATAATAATATAAATTACCTATGAAATTTACAATAGTAAGAAATATAGACACTAACACCGACACTAACTTTCCACTCCCACTACAATGACGTCATTTATTCCATGACACTATCAGTACCTATCGGCGAAGTTAGTCAGACTTAAGTTTCTAGAATTTCTTCCGCTCAAGTTACACTTTAACTTGGTACGTAGTTAAGTGCAACACCTCGACGCCTTAGCAACTTGGAGTATCGAATTTACGAAATGCTGACTTTATACCGTTGCACTGTATAGAATTCAGTATATAAACTATATATTTTGTATTTCAAAGTCTTAAAATTGCTTTATATCTCGTTATCTTATTAATATTGTAAATCTGAAGAGATATTTTGGATGGACAGGCTTATCTCAAAAACTACTGGTTCGTTTACTCTGGTAAACTACTGGTTAATTTTTTTAATTGAGGAAAGCTAGCTAGGCGTTTGATCATGCGGGAGAAGGAGTTAGTTTGTAGGTAAAACGAGGAAAAGGTAAGCTGGAGGCATTGGGGCACAGTGGACAGCGTGTGCCTGTAAACGTGAAAGTTATTGATTCGATCAGCCCAGGGAATTTTTTATTATTTTCAGTTCAGCCACTCAAGACGTAATCTTTTTTTGGGTGGAAAACAGAACTACTTTTATAGAATAAAAGAAAAAACTAAGTTAACTATTAGAGCTTATAGATTTAAAGTTAGCAATTAGAGCTTCGGTTTTAAAAAAAAAAAAATAATTTATTGTGCTTCCTGATTTTAATTTTCTCTCAGTATGTAGGCAGTAATATATAATCTTTAACCAAAGTTACAAGTAGGTATATATTGTTACAAGCCGCGGCGTCTCCTATAAATTTACAAGACGGCTTAAAAAGCTAAGTATGAAAGTGCGATAACAGATTTTAGTCGGACCGTAAAAGCTTTTAAAAGTTTAGTAAATTGACACTTTGACTCTAGAATTTAGTTTAAAAGGCTTATTTTTGAAGTAAAAGGTACTTAAGGCACCTTAATCTACTTTGTTAAAGAACGCTATTGTACAAACAATTTTAAATTTCTGATGAGGTGTCGAAATTTAATAAGATTTATTTATATAGGTCATTGTGGATTATTTCTGACTGTTCGTATACACAATAGTATGCTATTTATTAGGAATAAATTAAAGGAATGTATATTTTTTAAACACGCTTAACTAACTGTTTCTCTAATTTCTATAAATTGTTTAAGCAATGAAACATTCTTCACTGTTTGTGGATTAGTTTTAAATTCAGCTTACTCTATATTCCTCCTGTACCTTATTGCGCCGGAAATACGACGGCTTTGAAAGTAAAAGTGCAGAGTTGAGTACCGCTACTTAGGACATAATGTCTCGAATGTCTCGAAAGCGAATAATAACAACAGAATTTATTCGGGATGAAGCTGAAAAAAAATAAAGAATCAACATAGTACCTATTCAAAAACAAAATAGCTATAAATATATATTCATTAGATGAAATAACAGTAAAAATTGGGCTACCGACAGAAATCAAATCCGACCCACGTAGCTCTACCTACATAGATTTATATGAAATAAAATGTTATAAAGGATTTTGTCAAATATTCTTCCTATACAACCAATATCGGTAGAGCAAGTCAGCCAGAAATTTCTGCCATGGGAATTTCATGATAGAACGTTCTGAGTTCAGAGGACACATTTGATGACAAAGGCCCCTGATTGGGATTTTGAAGGTGAAATATAAAATTTTCGTTAGAAGTCGACTGACCCGTGAACGTTGTGGGTGTGAAACATTTTGACAAAACGCTATTATAGAGGTATTGTTTTTGAGTATAGCTATTTTGTTATTTAAATTGTGTTTTTTTATATTCTTTTCTTTTATATTAAATCACCTTTTAACTTTCAATTTTTTTTAATATTTAACTAGCCTTTACCCATGGCTTCGCCTGTCTGTCAAATGCAAGTAACTAAATGTAACCTCCGGTTTTGAGCTTGTGCTGGAGGTAGCTTTGACCACAGCTGCAGGTACAGTGGGTTACGTCAAAACGATTTACGTCGTAATATATTATAATTCGATTTCGAACCAGTAGTTCCTGAGATTAACGCGTATAAGTTAACAAATTTTATTTTTTAAATAATTTAACGATTTTTATTTTATTTAAGTAATTTTTAGTTTTTATTTTATTAACCGTAGATTCATAGCAATATAATAAATATAATTAATCAGGAATAATTTATTAAAAGTTTTAACTAAGAAATTTCCTACATTAAGCAGCATGCATGCTAGCATTTCTTAATTGATCAACAGATATGGTCTATAGTACTATACTCTGTTTTGCCCTTATCATAATCAAAACCACATAAATATAAATCAGATTTGAACCCCCCCAATTTATAACTCTACCATTGTCTGACACAAACAAAACAAACAATAAAACAATAATCCACGAAAAGCAAGCTCAAAAACCATTCGAAAAGGTAGAAAAATGCAGCAAAATATCATTGACTATTAGGTGATTGGTCAGCCTTATCGCGGCCGCTGGACGTGCTGTAGCGTAATGGCGCCATTTATCATACATAGGGTAGGGTATGTACGCTACAGACAAACGGACCTGCTAGTTACTATTCTATTTATATCTAGAAGTGGAATGAGTTAGGTGTTTTCTGGATTTCATGGTTCATCTAGAGATTCATTTCTTTACTTCTATTCTACGTTTGATTAATGTGTATACAATTTTATTATTATTTATTAACATAAAAAAATCCTGTAGATATTTGGAGAATCTAACCTATCTACACGCTAAATTGTAGTTTTTTCTATAAGCCACCCAGCAACGGAAAAGTTTATAACGGAAGAAATTTATTATTACATTTCCGTTTCCATTGTTATCAAAAGGCCTTATAGTGATAGTTTCGTTTTTAATTTTTCACGCATTTTTTATTTTACTTATTTACGTAGCTAGATGTCAACCTTATAAAAGCCACTTAAAAATAGAGACAAAATGCGGGTAATTTGTAAAAAAATATATAGATACATTTAATTTGTATGAAGTTAATATAGATCACGAGTATATTTTCTGTTTGGTCCAAACTTGTTCATATTATCTCATTCAGATTACATTTAAATGGATTTTAAAGCTCAGACAATGCACACATTCTGTTGTAAATAACCACGCTGCATTAATCTCTGAATAAAAGATCACTGTTAATGTGGAATGGAATATGTATTTTAAATATTAAGTTAATCTTATTAATTTCATATAAGTAAAAATGTTTAAGAGGAACCAATATACACCCATCCGGGCCGTATATTTGTTTAAGTAAAAACTACTGAAGGCAGTATACAAACACCTTGCCTATAATTTATGTAAAGATATTGTATAATTTGGCTATTATATAAAATCACTTTTAGTAGACGGCCCGCTAGCAATGCAATAACCCAGGTTTGCTATATATAACGAGTTGTCACGTCAAATGGAAATAAGGACGGATTCGTGACGAGACATGACACTTTCTATGTGCTGGAGGTAACTGTTAGTGGTTTACATTGAAACAATTAACGTGAAAAAAACAAAAAAACAAACATATTTTTTCAGTTTTTTCTCTCGATACATATACTGCAATTATTAATCATATTTACAGAAAAGTTTAAAAAACATGAAAAGAAAGTCCTTAGTAACTTTATTCATGCCTCTGTCGTTTTAATTTATTTTTGTGACATTCTAATTATGTCATAATTACGTATTTATTACAAGGCAACCCAAGATCTATTCTATTTTTGATGCATTTTATAAAAATCCCTTCGAGAAATATCGACATTTTTTACCTTGAAGGATGAATAGTTAATTAAGAACCACCTAGTTACCGTGCTTCTGACAGCTTAGTCATAAAAACAATTTTCTATTGAACGAGCGGTTTTGATGTTACTAAAATAACAGGTTTTAATTTACGCGGTGGTTTAGTTATTTTCATTTTGAAACTTTTAATAAATATTTTAAATATATGGCAAGCAAACATCAAGGCTTATTGCGGACTGCAATTAGTGTTATAATAGAGCATTCAGCCTTCTTTATGCGTTTGTGTTTTTTTAAAGTAAAGGCAGAGATTTTCTAAAAGTCTCAAATTTCAACTACAGCAGACACGTCAAGTGCTCAGTGGTTCCTTTTAGGGTTCCGTAGCCGAACGATTAAAACATTTTCAACCAACACGTTATATCCTGCATGTAGCAACCCTGCTACTTACGCAGGTAGAGTGACGACGACGCTTCAGTCCATAGGAAAGTTTATACAATATCATCAATCAATATAAATATTCTTAAAGTTCGTTGTTATAAAGTTAGACACTTCCAAAGTGTATAAGTATATAATATTGTATTTCTGAGGATTTTGAACTGACACTGAACCCTAAAAATATATAAAAATTACAAATAAATTTATGTAAGAGTATAATCGAAAAATCTCTTCTTATTTCACGTCTCATACATCCAAAAAACTTTCTTCAATTTCATATCATAAATTATGTTAAGGCTGTCTGTCAATCAGTCACTCGCAAGCCTTTGTGTGAGAAACGCAAATACAAAAAAATACGCTTTTTTTACGTATTATTCTATGTGAACAAAGTTGAGTTTTTTTATTTATCAAGTTTGTATGGTACCTTTATTAGTCTAGAAATAGATTTTTTACATAATTATTTAAATATTGTAACGGACTATGAAAGCAAACTATTTTTCTTTAGATTTTATTTTAGATTTAGACATTTCAGTATGTGCAGATTATATACCTAGAACATTTTCATGTGATATATTATATACACATTCCCAAATACACACATAAAAGTAATGTAGAACTACACATATTTCTGGACACCAGCTGGACACCAGCTGGTCAGATACATTGCTGCTATGATTGTTATATACTAACGTCTCTACTATATTATTAAGTACATAAGTAGACCAGTAAATTATTTACTGTTTTTATGTAGAGTGCGCTAGCAAATCACATTACCCTCCTAACGAGATAGCGGAGTGCTTCGTTACCAAATATAATTCCATTGTCCGCATTAAGTCAGAAATAGAGAGAGTATTACAAATATTTTAATGAACTATATATTAATAAATGAAAAATATATTAATAACCAAGTTTCATTATTTTTATCCAATAAAAATATTTTTTGATAATATTTATAATAAAAAAGTTTCCTGTTTTATAATAAAAATATAACTAATAGCTGTCTGTAAATGGAAGATATATGAAAATCTATTATTGTGGGCATGTCATAATATAATAGAAGCCAAAACAATGATCTTAAAATGTTTTAGTTTCACGCTTTATGCCTAGCAGGGTAGCGTCATCCTCCAGGCCTAAGGACTCAATTCTTTTTACGTGACCTTCCTCCAGTATCATCGATACTGTGCTCTCTCTCTGTCTCTCCCCTACTTCTTCCTTCATAAATCATTTTTTCAGCAGCTTATACTTTTTCTTTATTATCTATCTCATATTTTTGGCATTACCCGAGGTAATAGGAAGCTTAACATTTATAGTTTGTTTTATTATAAACGGTTCAAATTTATTTATTTTTTAAATTCACAGGCTTAGCTAGTATAATATAATATTTAAAAAGTGTATAAGAATTCGGTTGCTAGAACAAAATAGGGCTCAGAACTCGTGTTCATCATATAAATATAAAAATAGCACCTTTGAGCACCTAATCGATGTATCGTCACTGAACCTATCACAAAAAAGGGCAATATCTATTTAAAATAATTCTCTATGGAACTACTTATATAATATATTTATAATGTCTGTATGATTAACTGTAGAATGTGGTCGTGAATTCTGTTCTCACTTGTGGGAAAGATTATATTTATATTTATGTTACGGAGGCTGCCAAACGAGAGGGTTGTAGGTTCATTTCCCACTTGGGTGAACAAGTTGTTTCCTTGCTTGCTCTATTAACAAGTCAAAAAAAAAAAATTGTTTCTATTTCTTCGCTCTGGTGTAGAGGTAAACGCAGCGTTGAGTCCCGTTACTCAACACGCAATGCCTCCAGAATTCGGTGGAGAGTAGTACTCTCTCCGTACTCTGCTGTGTAGAGGATACGGCGTGAAGCTGAATTTTGCTTTTTTTAAGGCTCAGATAAAATTACTGCCAATCAAATCCTCATTAGCAAGTTCACTTTTCACAAGCCAACAGATGTTAAGTATTCTAATTAAAAGGACACGGAATTAGTTTAATTAACTAGGATGAGTTCATATTAAATACCTTTGATCAAGCCACTTCCTCTGTAGGTTCATTTACTGAGATTCCAGTGCTATGGTTCAATTTTTTAGCTTCACGCTGTATCCCGCAAATTGCAGGATAGGCTCACTGTGCCTACTTACCACCATCCTACCTATCATCACCTGTAACACTAAGTTACGGCTAAACTAAACCCCGAACTTTGTATTGTTACCGCGAAAAATGAAATTAAGACTCAATTTGTCAAATTCATGCAGAAAGTGGAAAACAGAGTGACTTCACACTAAGTTTTTCGTAGGTTATACAAAAAGAAAATATATTTTTAAAATGCGTTTACCACACTAAGGACTTTTGAATCTCGAAGAGGCGAATTTGAGGCCCGCTTAAAAACTTCTCCCGATTTTGTTCGGTGTCTTTAAATATATTTTTTTAAATATTATCTATATATATAAAAGGACTTGTCCTCACTGACTGAGGTAAGACGCACACACAGCCATAACCGCTGATGGTAGAAACGTGAAATTTGTACAGATGTTTACTTTCGTAATCTGGACATCCACTAAGAAGGGATTTTGAAAAATTTTTACCCTAAAGGGGTAAAATAGGAGTTCAAAGTTTGTATGGAAAAAAAATTAAATCGGCACCGATTTTTATAAAATTTGAAATTTAGATTTTTAAAAGTATTTAATTGAACACATGTTTCATCGTTTTCTAGAATTCTCCCCCTAAGAGTGCAAATAAGGGGTTGAAAGTTTGTATAGATTTTTTTTTAAATCGGCACCAATTTTTATAAAATTTGAAATTCAGACTCTTAAAAGTATTTAATTGAACACATGTTTCATGGTTTTCTAGAATTCACCCTCTAAGGATGCAAATAAGGGGTTGAAAGTTTGTATGGAAAAATCTTCAAATCGCCACCGATTATTATAAAATTTGAAATTTAGACTCTTAAAAATATTTCATTGAACACATATTTCATGGTTTATTAGAATTCACCCCTAAATAAGCTAGCGAAGCTGCGCGCGTCCGCTAGTTAAATATATAGATATAGATCAATAACTTAAGTTGTTAATGTTGTTAGAATATTAATAAATTATTTACTAATTTCTAAAGTGCATGGATATGTAAATCTTAATCAATAAATCTAGAGAATGACTGACATTTCTACTATACTACTAATACTATGATCATTTCTTTTCGAACAAAACATTGAATTTCTTCTATAAAATGTATCTATTCCAGGGGCAATAAGTCCGCGAGGCTGTGCTCGTATAACAAAAGAAGCGATTTTCTTGCCATCCATTTTGCGTCAACCATTTGACTTCTGTATTTTTTAAAAAATACAATTTTCTGCTGATTCTGATTCTGTTTCTGCTTCGAGATAAGTGACTGCATAATTATTATTTATATTTCTCAGTGATTTTGTTATTTTTTAGAGTTCCGTACCTCTGAAGGTAAAAACAGAACCTTTATAGGATCACTTTGTTGTCTGTCTGTCCATCTGTCAAAATAATTTATTTCGAGACCGCGTATACCTCAAACTGAAATTACAATCATATACTTAAGTCAGAAAGCGAGTACAGAAAAAAGAGTAGAGTTTCGCCACTCAACACGCAATGCCTTCAGAATTCACAGGGTATCTCTGCCTACTCTGCTATATACAGCGTGACTGTAGAGAATAAAACCCACTGGGATTTACTAAACAAAATTCGATAAGCAACTAAGGATGAAATCGACAGTTTCCTTAATATATCAGTTTGCAATTTAAAACGGAAATGTAAGCGGATTTCTGAAGCTGTTAGACGGGAAAATACAATCCATTGGGTCCATTCGTTGAATTAAGTTATTTGTATTGAATTATGTGAAACGAATCGTTTATTATAATTTACGAAATTTTGTGTTAAATTTAAAGGTTTGTTGTAATCGCACAGTGTTTTGCTTGTTGTGGGTTTGATTCCCACTTGGGGGAACAAATAATTTTCATTAATTATTTTTTAATTTTTTAACTTTTATAATTTAGAGCCTATATGTTTTCTTCTTCTTTTTGATTGTATAGTAATGCTATATAATTGTAATTTTTATATTTACGCTGTTTTCTGCATGGTCCGGTACCAGTGTTAAAATACACCGTTTCCTACCCACCCCGTTATTTTCCTTTAAAAAATTTCAAAATCGATTAAAAGTCCCTAAAAATCCTTATTAGTCCAATTACCATGCTTTACGTTCACTAACTTCAATATTGACCTTACATAGATAAAAACTATTTATTAAATTTACTAACACTACTACTAAAAAATAAAGTAAAAAAAAACAAAATATAAACCATTTTGAGTATTAAAATAACCTTTCAAAATGACGCCCAGGCCATTTTTCCCGGGAATTGGGGCATTGAGATGTTGCCATGGCAACGGTCAGTCTCTTGAATACGCTGCTACTAATTCATTGATTTCTACTTTAAAATTTTTGTTACCAGTTGCTTGAGCTGACTTTTTTGGATAAAGTTGTAAATATTTCTTGTAAAATTACATTTGTTTAGACTTTTAAGTATAGTAAATTGTTATTATAGTACCTGAAATAACTAAAATATATATATTAAATTAACGAAATACGTAGACTTTTTTTTTATAAAGTATTATATCTTTTATTTTTTATTTAACTCAAAAACGTATATTTTTAAAGATGCTTGACTAAAATCTAAAATCATACACAAATAGAAGTGCTTATGTAGTGTAGGGTATAGGTGAGTGTCAAGATACTCACTCTGGATTCACTGAAAATACGTATTGAGTATCGGAGCTCAACGCCGCGGTTAGTCTAGATAACTCTGGAAACTAAACGCCTCGTTGAAAAAATGAAAAAAATGTAAGTAATATATAAATATCCTAAAACACAATAAAATATTATCATAATTGAGCCGTAACTCGAGCCATTTAAAATTTTACAATCTGCATTTTTTTAAAATGTTCCATAAAGGATTGAATGTTAAATGCAAATTGACTTATAATGGAAGGCCATTGTAATTTTATTAAAAAAAACAAAAAAAACGTGATATTACAGGAATAATAGCTTGATCGTACCTCTGGAGAGTCAATTCCAATATAAAGAGTAATTTAAAAGTGTACGTAATTACTCGTGCTGGCGACACGAAGATTCAATTAACGCGGCTCTCACCTGAACAACTTTGTCGATATTTTATTATATTAGCTCAGTTTGAATATATTATGAGTTTGTTTTGGGTTCGATTTTATTTAAGGGGTTTTGTTAATTGGTATTTATAGTATTGCTACTTAAGAGGACGTGACGCTGTGGAATTCTGCCTGTAAACGTGATGGCTGTTATATT
Source organism: Heliconius numata (assembly GCA_016802625.1). Classification (NCBI taxonomy): domain Eukaryota; kingdom Metazoa; phylum Arthropoda; class Insecta; order Lepidoptera; family Nymphalidae; genus Heliconius; species Heliconius numata. Next base: position 272,406 of record JAEBDU010013264.1, read on the forward strand.
TATTTATTTTCGTTTTTGGTAGACAAAGAGCGGCGTTGAGTTACGCCACTCAACTAACAGAATTTGGAAAATTAGGCTAAATTTGGGGAATGGAATATATTAAAACTAAGTTCCTTTTACTTATCCTGCTATATGCAGGATAAACTGATATATTTTTTTACCTTTTTCATACGAGTATATCGTATATCAATTTAACTTTTTCATTGTTGTATTTTGTTACCCAACACAATGACTATTGGTCGCGCTATTTATTATTGCGCTACATACGTTACGGTCAAGCATGATTTCAGCGCTGTCAGTCCTGTCAGTCGACCTTACGTGTAATATATTCAACAGAGTATATCGCTTGAAAATAGTTTAGTGTCAGTGCATTTATAAATTGTCATACTTGTAAAGTGCTTACCGCAATAAATAACTCTAGGCGATTATGCGCGATACGGCTGCCAAGTGAAATAAATATATTTAGCTACAAAATAAAAAGTAAAGTGAATAAAATGATAAATTTATATTGATTTTTTTATTATTATACAGAGTAGGCAGGGAAACCTGCGAACCTAGTGCTAAGACATTCCGTGTCCCGTTTATACGCTACGTTGAACATCTTACGCTGAGACATTGGATGTTGATTGGCGGAACTCAACGCCACGTTTTGCCTTGTTACCAGAGCGAGGCGAGGTGAAAAAATTTTAAATATTTCAATTCCCGAATAGGAACAGAACTCACAAACGTCATATGTACAGTTACATATATGTTATGTTTATATCCTTGCGCCACAATGGCCTCAAAGAAAAAAAAATTGAAACAAGTTGTCAAAATATGCAATTTTAAAAGCTATGTCAGTTATGTCAGTAACACTACTGAAATGTAAGTTAATAAGAGACGACCACAGCTCATGTTCTAAGTATTTTCGTGGAGCCCGTCAAAGTCCAATGCCACTTTAAATGCGATGGACGTTTTAATTAACTCTAGTAAAACGGTAAGGGTACGGTTCTGTAATAGAGTGCCATGTGGTTTATATTTTGTATCGCTGAATATAGCGCTAGCCGCAACCGTTTGAACAGAGTTCCTTTGATTATTGTGAAAGTTAATACATTTTTCTTTAATAATTGGAAATTGTATGGAAATGACAATAAAAGTAAAGAAAGAAATTCTGAATAAAAAATGCAAGCTCAACATTCTATTGAGTTTTTTAAAAGGATTAGTGGTTTAATATAATACAATCTATATAGATTTTACGTTTCATAGTCCTAGATGGACTACGTATCTATACTACGTATTTAATTAGTTATCTGGTATCTTTAAATTAGCCTATTAACGAACAATTTTACCAATTTTACCAAATAAAATTTGACATCTTAAACTTGCTTGAAGCACCCAAAATTGCGGGTGACGATTAGTATGTTATAAAATTTATAGCAACATATCAAATTTCCCAAAAAAAAAAGAAACTAGTAATTTATCGATACTAAATACGTGTGGAGATAATTTAACAAGAACCTCAAAATATAATATTTACCAAAAAATATATTATAAAAATAATTTTCATATAGCAGATGTTGCCAGATTTTTGTTATAAAATACGTAGCGAGTCCCATCTCTAGTTTTCACTCGGTCCGCCATTACCCCGGCGTTACGTTGGAGCAGTGGCATTAGCCGCGCTGCCGTTATTGCTTTTCAGCGAGCAATAATCTGTATACGTTATTGTTTTTCATGCTAATATTTGAGTATTTTTTTATTATTATTAATGGTGGAAGCGAATTCTGATTTTGCTAATTTAATACAATTTTTCGTTAGACTGATTTGTGTAAGAAGTTACATATATATGATTGAACTTTAGATCTTAGCGGGACTAGAACCCGCGCTTCTTGGGCTCAGGTCGAAGTTACGTCGAAATTCTTATATCCTTGTTACAAATAATTTATTTTGTTGTATGGAATAACACTTCAAAAAATTTAAAATAGATTTTTAAGCTTCATTCCTGTACACGGTATAACATATATTATTACAGAGGAGGTAAGAAAAATCTTCTCTTAAGGGAACATTACAATGATTCACTTCCACGAGTAGAAATCAAATCCACGAACATCGCGCTTATCGACAAACCATGACGTCAGTAATAAAATTTTCCATTATTCATTAACTTTTCATACTTATTTGTTTTATATTGAAAACCATCGTATAAAATATGTAATACTGCTTACCATTTCACAATAAGCTAAGAACTCAAATCATCATTTCTAACAACGGAACAGGAATTACACGCGCCAAGTCGTAAAACGAGCACGTACTCGTACCTACATATGTGTTTTAATTAAAATTGTTAACTCAAACTAGAAATATAGCCCGCAAAACGGCCCATTGTGCCCTTGAATTCCCTGGGATATGAATTACCTGCTTAACGACCCCACCATCTCTATCTCTCTCTTACCAACTAATCCCACTACACTATTTATACCTGTCACGTTCTCACCTCCGTATATCACATTCGCAAGAGCGATCTAAGGCTCTGAAATGAGTGTTTATTGCTGCTCCTTTAAGCCGAACTGGACTTGTGAGAACTGCTCAAACGAAATCGCCCTTTTTGTCTCTACTGTAGGGGCTTTCATAAATTCACTGGTTCGAGAGGTTCAGGTGCGTGGCTAACGGTTTTATCCAGTCGTAACTCTTCCAAGTGGGTCGCTACTAGTATCCAACAAGGATTTGCGCAATTTGTTGAGAACGCGCGGTTGCGAACGGTTTGTAGGTCGTTTGTAAATCCTGTGTTAGGTTACGTGTCTCGTGAATTATATAGTGCACACGTAGAAAAAGGGGAAAGTAGCCGAAATGTAAATAAAAAGAAACGTAGCCGCCTAGCTCTGAGAACTGAAATATTTATCAATTTTATTTTTCAGCTTCACGCTGTTTTCTATATGTATCTCAGCATAGGCAGAGGAAGCCTAGTGTTAAAACACTCCGTTCCCCCTCTTTCCGTCGAATTCTGGAGGCATTGCGTATTTAGTGGCGGCACTCAACGCCGTTTTATGCTAACACCAGAGCAAAGAAATGAAATTTTCAAATTTTCATCAAATTGAGATCTAATATTCTTACTCCACGAACAAACAGTGTTTACATCGGTCACGTCCAATAAAAGTGAGTGGAAGGCAGCTCCAATTAGCAAGTACAAACGCGCGAACAAAAGAAATGCAGAGTGGAAAAATAAGCAGAAAAGATCGTGCCACCAGATAAAGCTTTTTAAAATACAGGAATTTTTCATTTCAATTTACCTCACTGTGAGGCTTGTATTGTACTGTGCTAAGTTCATGCTTGAAATGCACCTACTAATTTTGTAGTATTCCTAATTACTATTTAACTTGTAGTAGTAAAGTAACTCCGGTCTCCGAGATCCCAATTAGTATTTAATTTTCATTAAACTTGTAGAATGTGTGATTTGTTTGTGTGTGACTCTCTGTGTATGGTCTCAGTTAAGCTTGAGAGGACATTGTATACCTGCTTATTATTCTGAAAGTTTTTTGTATAATAAATTAATTTATCGCCGTTTTATTATTGAGAATATAATAGTAAAAGTTAATAACTAAATATATAAATAATTTAATATGTGATATCATAACTTCCATAAGAATTATTTGAACTTCTTAAATATTTTGCTATGTTTTTTAATTACATATTTTTTACGCACTCAACCGAGACAGCCTACAGTTTTCCATCGATTTTCTGAACTTTTAATTGCTTCAGTTCAAAACAGCGCCTTGTTTAATGAGACCGAGTGAACAATGTCTTTTTTGTAAATATTAGTCGATGTAATTTAAAATTAATGCTGTTTTGGCGCTGTGGGCGAATCCCTAGATTCCCTTTCATCTGTGGGATATGCCATATGTGGGATATAGCGTGAAGCGTAAAACAATGTAAAGTTTACACCCAAAATTTACAATTTTCTACATATTTCATTTTTGTCAACAGTATCGGAGCAAGGACCTCACGAGAAGCGTCTTCTCGAAGCTCTCCTCAAGTCCTACAATACATTAGAGCGACCTGTGGCCAACGAGAGCGAACCATTGGAAGTCATGTTTGGACTAACGCTGCAACAAATTATTGATGTGGTATGTTGAACCTAAATTGTTAAATTAGTATATAAATAGACGTTTAATTTCACTTTAGTTTTAGAAATGAGTTTTAGTTTAAGAAATGGGTTGATATTACGTTTTGGTAGGCACTTGTGGTGGAAAGAGTGGTTTTTGATTTTAGCGTTCACAGAGTGATGTATAGGTATACATTTTAGTTGTGATTGTTTTTTTATAGACAGAAAAAAGACCTTATAATATAGGGAAATTAGTTTTTGAATAATTCAAGAATATTACTTTTTCTATGTTGATTTTGTTACTTTATATTCAAATACGTTCATCAGAATGTAAGTTAGAATATATATGGTATATTATGAAGCGTGCTTCCTCAAACAATGCGGTTTTGCGAGTGATGTTGAAACGTACAAAATATATATTTAATTTTGTGGTTTCCATTAGTTTTGTATTATTTGATCTAAAACATTTTAAACTAACCATATGTTATGGTTTGTGTGTAGGAGTTCTGAAATATGTTCTGCAAAGAGAATATTAGTTTTAAACAATCATACATACATGTATAGATTTCATATTAAATGTTCGTATCATAGTTTTTTTATTAGAATACAAAAATCTCAAAATTAACTTTTCTATATATAATTCAATTTAATCTATTTAAATGTACTCTAGCTACTAGTTCTTAATGGAGAACGGAGTGTCCTGTCAAGTAAGCTCTAACTCTAATTTAAGGTTACTCCAACTAAAGCACGATTCAGATTTACAAGAGAATCTGCGAAGTGTATTTATGTTGAATCTAGAAACTAATGAAACGGCACGTACAGTTGGAATGATTTAAATAATTGAATAAGTTTATTGAAATTCTGATGAAATTAGTTAAACATATTTGTTACTTCTTTAAATACTCGAAATAAAAAAATGCTAAAAAATATATAAATACCTATGTTTTTTTTTAAAAATCAATAAAGGAATCTTTAATAGGTACAATATACTCTTATATAATTATGTTCCTTGAATGCGTATAAAGCATAAAATACTCAACATCGAACTTGGCTCTAATTTCACATTTATGTTTTTGGTCGAATTAAATTAAACTATATATTCCTATATTGGTGGTGGTAGCATGTACATTGGATTATACCAAGAAATGTTTCTTGAAGACATTATAATTTAAGAAGTCTCACTAATTAAACTAAATATTATATTAACTTCGATTCTTAATAAAATTATTTCTATAGGTATTTTTAAAGAATTTTCACAAAGCGTTTCCTTTATCAGATAGCAGAAGTAACATGAGAAATCATCGGAAAAATGAAAGTGTAATTAAGAGGCTGTCGTGTCGTACATCGTTGGTTGTGGATTCGATTCCCATTCGGAAGAATGAATTATTTTCAATGTCTCGCTCATAGCAAGAAAAGTATTTAAGTTAAATATTCAGTGCGGAGCTGAGTTCGGGCTATTGACACTCTATGCTCGAAAATTAAAGTATTTTAGCACTAGGTTAGCGTTATATGCGGAATACAGCGAAAAGCTCAAAATAAATATAAAATAGAATATGATAGGTTCTTCTTTAGCTTTACGCTGCATCCCAAAGCAGCGTTCCTCCGACTCGGATTCGAACCCACAACCGTCATCTTTATGATCACGATAGAATAATTAGAATGTGAAGCATTATGTATCCTGTATCACTAACTTTTTTCGCTCACCTTTTAAAATTAAAATCAACGTAAATTTTTATAAAACTGTATTGGAATAAAGTTGATTTCATTTGTAGTTTTTATATGCGAATGAACTTTGCCAACCGATAGTTAGTTTACTTTTATGATACAGCGTTTCATACATTTTTATTTCACTGCAAAAAAAAGTTGTAAAGGAAATTGAAAACGTATTTTCGTTTCGAAAAATGACATGTGGAATTCGAAAAAGAAAACTTTAGTCATTGTTTTTAATTTAAGAGCTTAAAATCCCCGAAACTGTAAATAAAAATGTTGGTGCTGTAGTAAATCAAAAGCTTCTTTTATACAATTTATAATCTGATATAATTAGTCTGTGTATTTTTTTAACAAAGTTTTTATTTTTTTAATAAAATATTTTATTTGGTTTTGTGGTATATCTGAAATGCTGTAAGATTGTCTACTTAAATCGAATAAAATTAGTTTTCAGTAAGTTTATTTATATTGTTCTTGAGTTGAATATAAATAAATTTGGAAATGGTACCTACTTATAATAGTCTAGTCTAATGTAGGTTTATTAGATCACGTTAATATCCTTAAGATATCCTCTATATATATCGTATATTCTATTGATAAATATATATATTAAAAATATACGCAAACTAACATTGAAAAAGCATTGAAAGTTCTAACAAAATTCAGTGTGGTCATCGTGCCGTCTGACTATAAGCGTGGTGGAAATGGGTTTGATTCCCAGAGCGGGCCAATTACAGGTGGGTAAACACAAAGAGAACCGAATGAGAGCAGTTTCCTTAAAACTAAAAAAATCTATATAATTACACCCAACACACTAAAATAAAAAAAATAAAGCAACATATTTACTCTTTTATACTATAAAAATCGTAAAGCTTTAGCTCAAACACAAACTAACAAAAACATTTCTCCATACAGAATATTTGTGTGAGGCTGATAGTGATCTTTTTCTTCCTTATTTTAGCCACAAAAACCTTTTTCAACAGAATTGACAGCCGTCAGATATCTTTGCCTTCGCCGAGCGATTCAATAGCGAGACGAATGAAATACGAAGCGTAAAAATTTTTGTTTTGGAGATTGAATAAAAAGCTTTGGTAGGATCTCACATTAGTTTGTGTATGATACATTTTAATATTTAAATGTTATTGTTTGTACTTACATTACTATAAATGAGTAGATTGTCGGTTCGATTTTTGTTAGGGAGAATAAGTGTTTTTTTATTTTTTTTTAATAGGAATCAACATATAAGTTTAGTTAAGGTTCGGTTATTAAAACTAAGAGCAATTGATAATGCTCTCAGTTTTAATAACCGAAGGGTAATTAATTATTATTCTCATTTCTTTAAAAAAGGGTATTGTATTTAAAATATATGCAAACTACTAGAAATTCTCATTTAAATTTCAAATTAAATACTATATCCATTAGAAAGTATTTTACTTTGAATAAGTGTTATTACCTGATCGACTCTTTCCATTCAATACAATTGCTTCCACCATAAACAAAGTAGACTATAAACATTTGTCTTAATGGTTATTTTATGTTCATTCTAAGCATTACTGCGACATTCATTTCGTACATTACAAAATTCAATTTGTTTTATGCTAGCTTCGTGTACTGTGGTATCTAATGATATACGAGTATTTGTATATAGCTTAAAAAATATTTTTCGTAAGCGTATGAATATTTTCATGACTCTTGAAAACCCTCCTAGTAGTAATAATATAAGCTAGTAATAACAAATATATGTTTCTATACATCTAAAAGGTATAAAAAACATTTAAGTAACTTAAGATATTTCGTTTAAAAAAATTTAATAGGATCTAAATCTAAAGTTACTATCATACTAGTATCAAGGAAAAGCCTTGTGTCAATTAGCACTGTTTAAACAATGAGTGGTCGGTAATAAAAAAATATTTAAAAAAACAAAAACCCCGACTGCACAAAACTAAAAAGAAAATAAACAAGCCCAATAGTTTATTAGGATTAACTTTTTTTCAGTATACAATTAACACAGATTAAAAAACCATAAAATAAATATTTAAAAAATAAAAGAAAAGAAAAACGAAAGGTAGCAACTGTTTAATATTATTTTTCACAATACAAAATTGAAGTGCAATTATACGATCTTCATTTAATGAACACTATCTACTATTTAAACTTTGCACGAGAATGGCTTAATAAAAAGTTCAACAGTATTTTTTATATTTTAAATATACTGTCGGCCAAGGTTGTATTAATATGAATATTTAATATTTTCTTCAGGCCAGTAGTGGCCATAGGTTGTAGGTTCGATTCCCATTTTAAGAAATGAAATATTTAATATTTCTTTACGTGTGTAACGACAGAGTGCCTTATCACTAAGCTCTTTCTGTCTCGATAAAGCATGAATTTGAGAAAATAATGATATCTTTTAACAGATAATATTATTAGTAGCTTGACAAAATGGCATTTCAATTTTTATTCATTATGCTTTTCTTATAGCGAGCGTATCAAGCGCGAGTGCAATTGAAATAAACTGAAATCTCAGACCGCGCAAAGTTGTCGTGAAATGAAAAAGTAGTTGGCCGCAAAATTAAGAGAGTTTAAGAATGAAATCTTAAAACATATTTTCAAGTTGAAAAATGATATTATCATTGAGGAAAACAGTTTTTTCTCAAAATTGCTTCTTCAATATTGTATATGATTTGATATTCTGTTATAATAATTATTTTTCCTACAGAGTAATAAATCACTCCATTATCTATATTTCGTCTTTTTTTATTAACTGTATTTATTTTAAAAGGGGCAAATGGGCGGGTGGGCTCTAGCCCTAGCCAATGAAGAGCTAGCTAGCTATATATAATCTATGTACTTTCTTTTCTTGTATATTAAATATATAAAATTTGCTTTAAAATTCCATAAAAAATCTGAACATTTAAACAAAAACATTAAACACTCTCTCGCCTCTGAAAGTAAGAAGTAATAATAAAAACGCTAAAAAGAAATAAAATAGCCATTGCCATTCCATTTAAAAGCTACGGATAATATAAAAAAAATATTCACAATTTAACTTTTGTACTATAGTAATCTATCTCTACAGTATTTACTAGAGACAAAAGCTTTCCCGAGCAACGCCTCAGGTTGCACTTGGTCCCCTTTAATTTTTCAGTGAACTCTGTTTGATCTTAACCGTAAAGTAAGTGAATGTTGACTATTGTTATACTATTCTGGTTTACAATGTTTTTTTTATGTAGCTTAGCCTTTTTTTTCTTGGAAAAAATAATAATAAAATAATATTTATGAGTTGAAATATATGTTAAAAAAAATTTTGGAATGTGGACAGTCCATCCAGATTAAACATATTTTAATGATTTTCATTTATCTATTCAATTGGCGGCAAAGCGCGGCGTTTATTTCCGCCACTCAACACGCGATGCCTCAAGAAACTGGCAGAGCGTCGGGAACGAAATTGTCTTGATGGGGACAGGAGTGTCTTAAGACTGAGCTCCCAGGTTCCCTCTATCTTCCCTGCTATGTTCGCGATACAGCGTGAAGCTAAATAAACTCTATTATTATCAGACTAAACACGACGTTGATTTCCGCCACGCAACACTGTACATTTAAATGGACCATATCTGACATGACATGGGCTACAAAATTGTTTTATACGCAACGTAACAAGTGCTTTGATTGATATTGTACTGGCAATGAACGGCATGTTTACCATTTACTTTTGAAGCAAAGCTTTCACGTCGATTAGTTTCAAACTAACTGATCTAGCACAGATTGTGTGCTCGTAGAATCGATGTAGCTCCAATATGTGCTTTTTTTATATACTCTTGGATGGACTTTCAAATTTTGTTAACGAGATTGTTTTATAATTAATCATAGTTCATATTGTAAATGAAAATATTTCGCACAAAGTAGAAATCCGGAAAAATAAGCTTTACTGGTGGCTTCGCCCGCGTAGTCGAATTGAAATAATTAGGAACTGTATATGACATAGATATGATACACTGATTGCCTGTGGTAATTGTGACCTCATGTTCAGTGGGTTACATCAACGAACTTATTAACGTGATCAAATACAGCTAGCAAAGCCAAATTATTTTTTTAATTGGAACCAGTAGCTCCTGAGATTAGTGCGTTCAACCTAACAAATTCTCAAACAGAAATACTAAACCGAAGTGCCTTAACACTAGGTTCCCTCTGCCTATTTCACTGAATATGGAAGATCGAAGATAAAAAAGTAATATTGATAGGTACCTGTGTGTTTCAGTTTATTTCGAAACGCTCGCCCCTTTCAGCTCTTCGACAAATGTTTCGTATTTCCTTTTCAGCTAGCTTCAATTTATACTCTATTCGCTTACAACTACTGTTTGTTGTATTGTAAAGGCTTATACATAGAGTCAGATCAATGGAAGTAAATGAAACATAGAGCATATATATGCATCTATATACATACATTTAAACCTATCATTATTCAGTGGCAGCGCATCTAACTATAAATGCGCTGATTGTAGTGTCGACTACCGCTCGGTTGAATAATTTCTTTTTATTTGATCGTTCTGATAACAAGAGAAAGCCCGGCGTTAAGTTCCACCTCTCAACATGTGATTTTAAATGGGCAAAAGAAGGAACGGAATATGTGAGCTCTAGATGACCTGTGCCTACCCTGCTATATGTAGGATACAGCGTGGAGTTAAAAAAATATACTTTATTAAATTACATTTTATATTTAATGACTTACCTTGTAGAGCTGTCTATTGTTTATATTTAAAAAAATATTTAAGAATATTGTATTACAAAGAATAATTAATAAATCAAATAAACGACAGAAATATTTACTCAAAACAAGTTTTTAGAAAGATTTATGAAATAATGATCACTATATTCTTACTTTAATTGTTTGAATTCTAAATTACTCATATTCAAAAACTTATTTAAAGTAAAAAAAAACAAATTTGAAGCTTCACGCTCCAACCCTGCTCAAAACATGAAGCTCCAGATTTCCACATATTTTTATAGTAAAATTAAAACGGAATTCCATAATGCACGGTCCCTAACACTGCTATTTACTAATCCCTCCTTTGTACAAGTCCGCTTTGAGTTGCAATATCGTGAGATGCATAGTTTTCTTATTTTGCACGGTCTATTCAATCGGATAGGGAGTCATTTTAGTTTACAATGTTCTTCTTAGACTTTCATCTTCAAAATGAAGGTTGTGCTCTTGTGATATACTTTTTGTGTTTTTTAATTTAATTTTCTGTTAACTATAGTTTTCTGTTATTTTTTTTTCGGTTCGCTGTATTCCATATATAATGGGGAAGGCAGAGTAAAACTTAGACATTCCGTTCCCACTTTTACGAGACACTGTGTGTTGAGTGAGGCAACTCAACGCTGTGGCTTGTTACTACTTGTTGCATTGTTTTTATAACTATAAAATTATTTTCATTGCCTTGCTCTAGTAAAGCAATGAAAGTAATTCAGATTTATAGTTATAAATAGGTATTCAAAGTATACCACTAAAAAAATTAAATTTATGAAATTTTATTATATAAAAGTTATTTGAAAATTAAAAAAATTAAATATTTAAGTCATGTATATGCTACCACCACTAACTACTAAAACCCAAAATAGTATATAATTTTAAGGTTTTTTAATAAGTATAATAAAACAATAAAAATGGGAAATTTTTCTTCATAATTAAATAACATTAATTTATAATCATTACAAATCTTTGAATACTCTTATATAATTTAAAATTGATTTGTACTGAACAATATGTATGTCATATATATATATAGAATGTATATTAAAAGCCTTTCGTACCTCTCGTAGTCAAATTGTCAAATGTATAAGTAATTGATGTTAAATGAGCACTTAACTTAAGCGGGAGGATATCAGTTGAATAGAATTTCAATATTGTTCAAATTTGCCATTTGGACGGTTGCCAGTACCAAGGGTTGTATAGCAAAAAAGTATTATAATATTTTTTTTCAGCTTCACTTGTAACTTGTAGCTTGTAGCAGGGTAGGCAGAGGGAGCCCAGTGTTAAGACACTCCGCTCCCCACTTTCGCGGCGAAACTCAACACCCCGCGTCTTGCCTCGATGCCAGAGCGAAGAAATGAAAATATTTAATATTTAATTTCCTCGAGATGGAATCGAACCCACAAACTGTTGTGTTAACAGTCACACGCTTGTGCCCCTGCGCCACGACTGGCCCCAAAATAATCTTTCAGTATTTTTGATATCGTTCTAATTTTAAGTTATATTTTTCAAAACTATATCACTCTTTAACTAAAGGATAAGAAAATTTATAAAGAAAAGTCAATTATAATAGTATTCATTTTACATATTCATAAATTCAAAACGAAAACAGAAATTAATGCCATTTCGCTTTTGTATTATATCAATATCCATTAAATATTATATATGTATGAACATGAAGTTAATTTAACAACTGTGAATACTTTTGCATACATTTACGTTCAAATATTGCCGAACGAAAGTTAATGTCGAAAACACTAACTGTTTGAGACGTCTATTGGTGTTTAGTGAAGTGAGAAATGAAAAAAAAAATCTGTTATCAAACCTTTTTCACTCATCAAATCGGTCGAATCGGGGGTATTAAGCTTGCATTTGCCAAACTGTCAACTCATTTACGAGACAATCTATTATTTCGTTTAAAAAACACGTGACGCGTTGGTTGCGAGTTATTTACGAGCACGGTTTCCACCATTATTTATGTACGTTTCAATCATATTTTACAACGTACCACCGCTTTTTGTGTAATTTAATGGAATAATATTTTATATTCCGTTGCATATGAGGCTTAACCGTCCCATACTCCAGGTGGGTTGATCTAGGTGCAAAGCTTTAGTAAGAACGAGTAGGACAGCCGGACTAATTACCCGGCGGGTGAGCTCGTGTATAAATAATGAATACGCTGCATAACAATAGAATTCTGGATGTTCATTGTATTTTTTCGTTCCTTTCTTGCGTCGCCGTGCGTTCATTTTACAAAATAAGGATGAGAAAAATCAAATCCTGACCACGAACGTCTGGCTCAACTTGGTAAGTGATAGGAGCCGGGCCAGGCGCCTCCGCCGCCCCGCCCTTGCAATCTCACGGTAAACTGTCACCACTCAACTATTTTCCATCATGCACCGTACATTTGGTCTGCACTAACTCTGATATCTGGCACCGAGAGCGCGAAGAGCGATGGTTACAGGAGGCGGTGCGGTCAGACGCCTGTCGCATGGGATCGGTGTTAACTTGTTGTCTATCGCCATCTTAGATTGTGTGCGGGCGAGGCGCGAGAGGCGAGCATGCCCCCTCGCGCCTCGTCCTCGTGCCCGCGACCTCGCGACCTCGCGACCTCGCGAGCCCCGCGTACTGCTGTCTAGAACATTGTACTGACTGCGCCCTTTCTCTCTGTTTATGTTGACATCGTCTAACCAAATAGGACGAGAAGAATCAACTACTTATAACCAATATATGGCTGTCATTGGTAAGTGTGATTAAAAAATGAACCTAAATTAATACTTGATAAAATTTTCGATTTTTGTTTATATTGTTTTGTTTCTTTCCTCATTGTTTATTTGTTCTATCGTTTTATTTTCTTCTCTGTATTGAAATATGCATTGCATTGTGGCGTATGCGGCAGTCTGATACATTGTATGGAGATGTCTAGTGTTCTTCCAAGATCCTGATGATTGCGCCTACTTCTGTCTCGTGCAGTAGTTTAGTGGTAGCCCCTGTATGCATCCCATCATGAGACTGTCATTTATTGTACTGTTTACTTTAGTTTATGAACTTCAGTGGTACTTTTCTATTGTATAATTGTGTTCTCAGGTAAGTAAGGTTATGTGTTTAAATTTTATGTATGAATATGTATTTTTATTGAAAATATGTTTTTTGATAAATATTATATGTATTTTAATTTATTTATTAACTATATATAAGTATTATTAGAGTTCATATTTGTAATATATTATAGCAGTTTATCAATATAAGCGTAAGAACTGCCGTGTAACCCGCAATGCATTAACAATAACAACATAAATGACAACATAAACACATTTAAAATAAATATTAATAAGAAATAATTGATTTTACTTCACATAAGACGCGGGTTTTCATTTTCTTTATAAATTTTAAGTTTTTCTAATTGGAAAATTGGAAAGTTTGTTATGCACATTAATTATAAGAACTATGAGAAACACTGTAAATCTACCACGCACTACCCAAAACCTGCTGTTAATTTTTTGCTAAGATGCAAAGAATTTTAGTAGATGATGCTCTGCGTAATGCATGGCCATGCTATGGGTCTATTATCTATTATTGGTTGAAGTGAACGTTTCATCTCGTGGAATCTTCTAAATTTTCTATTCGTCTCTTGTAGAACTTTTTTATGTATTGAACTAAAATTTTAAGTAAAATCGTTTGAAACTCGATTAAATATTTTCCTTTTATTTTCCAAATGGAATGTCATAGTTATTTTTCCTGTTTTGGTTTGTATTTCAATTCTTTCACTAAAAAAAATAAAATAAAATGAAGCTTTAATAACGTACTTTTAATAATTAATTTAAAACATAAGAACTATAAACTTTTGTAACTATCAAAACATTAAATGTCATATTTTGACAATTCTATGTATAATCTGTGAAAATTTGACACTTTCGTAGTAAATAATATTGGTTGTTTAAAATTAAAAGAGCGTTGTTAAAGTGTTAAAAAATAATATAGCATTTACCAATATGGCAGCTTAGTGGTCCTGAAATGACAAAAAGAGTAGAACCTGACTCCTTTTAAAATCTCTGAGAGTGGTCAAAAAATTACATCATTGCTTATGTTTTGTGGGTATTTCTAATGTAGCATGATCTGTCACTTGCATGTGTAGATTTTGTATATTATTATCTTCTTTATATTATTGTGTAATTATCTGTTTTATTATTTTTTGCTTCATTTTTTAGCTAAAGTCGTCATATTTGACGACTGTTGTTTTCTTTCGTTTGTGCATTTATTTATTATTTAAGTTTTTTTTTATATTTTCATTTAGTATTTAGTTAAGTGTTAAATTATTTTTAGTATATTTAAGTACAATAAGACACGATTTTACATTTTGTCACTATACATTTTTTTTTCTGAGGGCATATAATGTGTCTATTTTTTAACAATAGAATGTATTTTGTTCTTTTTATTTTTAATGATATAATGTTGATTATGGCGGTAAATTAATAATAATTATGATATAATTATTGCAATGTAATTCAAGTAAGCTGTATTCCCGATACAACTTCCGTACCTTGTATATCTTTTTTTTCTTAGAAGTTGGATGGTAATATTTACAAGAAATATATAAATACAAAGGAACTTACATTTTTTAAATAAATTAATTAAACCGACATGCAAAAAAATATAAATCTATTAAATATTATAAGCCTTAATAACGACTTTAATATATATCTCAGTAATAAGAGTCGGCGCCCAACAATAATATTCGAAAATCATTAAATTAGGTACTTTAAATTTAAAGAAATAATCAAATGAAACTTGAAAATGCAATGTGAAATCTTCATAAAATGCATGCGGTGCGCCGAGTACTGATATTTTATTAGATATACTTAAAGGCTAAGTTATAATATTTGAAAGATTTTTTGTCAGTTTATTTTTATATTTTATTTAAAAAATCAACTTTATTGATTGCCACGCAAACTTATAATATATGGGTTGTCTAACTTCGTTCCCGTTTCCTTGACGCCTCACAGCTTACGTTTATAACTCGCGATATGCGAATATGAACACAGAACTGGTCTCATATTGCTAAGTTGTTAAGACTAACTTTTGTAATATAAGTGGCGAGGGAACAAAGTTTGTAACGTCTTTGTTTCATTCTACGTATATATAAGGCTGTGTATAGACGAATGTGAAACAATAAAGCTTTATCGTTTTGCAACACACCTGAAAGAATAGCGTGAAGAAATTAACAAATATCTTAAAAGAAATTAAGAATTACCTTCCTGTTCTCAAAAGTAATGGGGATTATAAATAGCCAAGTCTTGGTTTATCTGGAGGAACACAGATTGACACAATGACTGCCAATATGGCTTTCGCCATGGTCGCCTCACCGGTGATCTTCTGGTGTACCTAACCCGTTGGGCTGCGGCTATCGAAAGCAAGAGAGAGGGCCTGGCAGTTAGTTTGGTTATGACAAAGGCCTTCGGCACGGGGCGCTTTCCTCACTGCTGACGGTTTTTGCTCAGAATACATGCCCGTGGCCGCTTGCGTGTGCTGGATACAGCGTGACGCTGATTGATTTTTTATTTTTTTTATCAAATATTTTATTTGGGCTTCTTATTAATGCAATAATTAGTAAAATAGAAATGTGACTTTTCTATCTATTAAATACCGCTATAATCTATATTATGAGAAATTAATAGTAATTTTGAAAGATTATCTAAATGGTTCATAATGTTGAGATTTAATTAAATTAAATAATTTTCAAACCAAACGATAAAAAGTTTCAAAATTACTATCATCAAGTTATAATTTGAATTTATTTATAATCTGTAAAATAAAGCTTAATGTAACTATCTCTTTCTCTCATATAATAACATTTATATGTGTGACAGGAATGGAATGATTACAATTTGAAGTGGAATGACAGCGAATATGGCGGCGTCAAGGATCTACGAATCACACCAAACAAACTATGGAAACCTGACGTTCTTATGTACAATAGGTGAGCTATTGCATGCTTATAAGTTGTATAATATAGCACTAATATTTATTTTCAGTGGACAACTAGCATCATAATGTGGTAATTTTCTTTATATTATTTAATAAAACATCATTAACTTACTTTTTTAACAATAAGGTAAACGTTACCGCACATTTAAATCATTACACACCTTGTCCATGTTAAAAATATTTCTAGCATATTTAAATATATTGAAATAAAGGGGACCGTTAAAACAAAATATATTTTTTTGAACATTGAAAATAAAAACAATTTATAATATTTGAGTAATATTCAAAGCCATAATTTTTAACAAATAATGGTAATTTTCACTTGTTTTTCTCTCACTCACTCATCTTTTTAAGTGCTACAGTACATCTATTTATCACTTTCCGCCCACTAAGTGTCGCTGCGTCCTAAATGACGGAACTCAACACTGCACTTAAGCACTTAACTGCACATAATACACAAAAATAATTCAATTTTTTTTAGCAATTAATCAAGTTCGTGTGGTAAATAATATTATATATATTTATTATTTTTTAACAAAAAGAAAAACCGACTTCTAACAACGAACTAAAAAGTGAAAAATAATTTTACAAAGATTTTATAATTTTGAAGTCGGTGTCAAGCTCTATTTTATTAAATGGATATTTCTTATGTCTTGAAACAAAAGACGCATACAAATGGACAAATCGTAATAATACTAAATTCTTCAAATTTAATTTCCCATATCTAGTTTTAAATATTAATATTCTTGCCATATTCGCTTCGAACTTCGCATTTCTAATTTCCGCTCATAATTTCGGTACTAAAAACTAACTTTTGTTCGAAATTAAATTTGCAAATATGAATGACTCTACTTTGTCTTAATGCATTTGAAACGACGCCAAGTTACGAAACACTGTTAAAGAGATACTGTTATGTTGTCGGTAACTTATTTAACAAGTTAAGAATATTTGATTTAAGTGTATTGCTTATAATATAAGTAATATAATTAGTAGACCTCAAAGATATATCGGTACAATTGTAAATATATAATATACAAGAAAATATAAAATATCATCTAATGACTTTATTATTTCTTTAATAATTGTTATACAAACAATATAATACGAGACGGACTCGCGCACTAATAGTTCCGTCCCATTATCTAACAAAAAGCTCTCGATAAAAACGAAACGTGGGGACCTAGTGTTAAGACACTCCTTTCCCGTCTTTCACGTTGTTGAGTGGCGGAACTCATCGCCGCGATTCCTCTTTTTACTAGAGCGAAGAAACGAAGATATTAAATATTGCATTCTCGTTCACATAATATTAAAAAGGACATTTTAATATCGATAACATGTGGGAACTTCCGCGCATAACTATGTTTATCGGATAAAGAGATAAGGACCGGTTTCTCCAAAGTAAAATTTTAATCATCATTTTACAACAAAAAGAATGATGCATATAAAATCCACACCAGCAATGATCTCAGTTACACTTTGATAAACGTGTATAGTTAGTTAGTGTTGGGTCGGACTGAAGCCCCAAAAAGATCGATATTTGTAATATTATTTCTAATTTATAATACAACGTCTATGACTTGAAGAAATTAATACAGCATACTTTTATCATTTGTCCTTTACGTTTACGTGTGTTCGATTCCCACTCGAGGAGTTGAATTATTATTTATTAATATTTTCATTTACCAAGGCGTAGAGTTCCGTCACTTAACAGGCAATTTCGGCCAAGGAAATTCGGCGGAAAATGGTAACGGAGTGTCATAACACTAGGTTCCCTCTGTTTACCCTGCTATATACGATATACAGCGTGATACTGAAAAAAAAAGGATAAAGAAATAGACTCCTAGATATAGAAAAATTGCATATTTAATCCTTACTTGTTTATCATGAAATTCTTAAATCATGTGAAATATAGAACATTTTTCATAAGTTAAATTTGTTAGTTTCTTTTATTCTAAAATAGCAAAAAGACATTCAAAATCCTTTAAAGTAAGTTTGGTTGTATTTTGAGCAAGATAAGACCCAAGATAGAATTACAATTACGTGAGAACAATAAAGAGTGTGAGTTACAGAGGACTGCAAAACTTCGTGAGTAACAAATTCAATCAGAATAAGAGATAGGCTTTGGAAAGCGTATACAAGTTTTTTTATTAACTTGCCACTCGGTCTATTTACCTTTCTACTTTATCCTTTCACCGGTCTAAGAACTGGTTAATAGATTAATAGGTATCTACGAGTATAATAACTAAAAACAACATTTTTGCTAAGATATTTGTTTGTCATGAGAGTTGTGTAAAAAAATTTAAAACAATATAGAAACGTTATCGAGCAAAAATTCACCTATCACTATTGCTTATTGCTTCTATAAATATAACTCTCATTGATAATGTGACATTAAATATTTAACCTTTCTTATCTTAAATGCTCGTTGGTCTTCAATAATATTATTCCTCAGTTTCCTTAAAGTAGTTCACGATGTATCGCGTTTTGCTCTTACTATTCTTATTAAGTGCTGTGGAGAGCTGTAGGCATTCACGTTTTTGCCGTCATAACAGAAGATTTGGAAGTAAATTCTACCACCGCTTCCATCGTCATGACGTCGATCGAAGTATCAAAGACATCGCCTACAAACTGCAAAGACTGGATGCTGCTTTCAATAACATCTGCCAACAAAATGAGAATCGCACTACGGAAACATATGGTATGGATTATATACTCAAATATAGTCTCCCAGAATACGTGAACCCCAATATAACTGTCAGAACTAATTATCGTGTAATCTATACCACCGTAGTATCGGAAGGAAAAACGTTTAACGATATACGAATTTTACCAAATATTCTTAATCTAAATGAAGCTGGATGGGTGTTTGGAGACGGCGAATTGAAAGTGGTGTTTCCTTATGCTATCAAAATAGGCGAAGAAAACGCAGTTAAATGTGATTCAGTTGATACAGCTATACCAGAATGGCGTGATATTAAGTACAAAATACAAGTAAGATCTGCCAGCGGGATTGATGTTCGAAGTTTTGCAATAGATCCTATGCAACTTCCAGAAAAGTTTTAGTATGACAAGGAATATATTAAAAACAGAAATAGAGACAGGCAAATGCAGGAAGAAATTAACTTTTTGTTGAAATAGCATCAAAATATTATGTGGTGTAATAATTAATTAATTATTTATGAAAAATAATAAGAATAATGTACTCTTATTGTTTAAATAAAATATATAAACCTAAGAACCCATCTAATTTTACTGTACTATAACTGATTACGGAGTAGGTAACAGAATATTTCTTTTCATTACGTCACTTAAAATTTAAAAAGTATATTAAAGACTTTTCGCTTGTATGAAATTAATAAATTATATTACTCTTACAAAGATATGAACTTTGGATATTTAAGTGTGGCACATCATCTTCCTTTGTATAGGCGACCTTTGGGGGTTCGAGTCTGTGCGAAGCTAAAAAACATTTAAGCTAAATAAATAAATTTTGTATGTTGTCAAAATCTTCAAGCGAGACGGAGGTCATTTACTCTATTTAAATTATGGTGTATTTATAGTATGGGTAAACTGTACTTTATAACACTTTTACAATATAATAAATATTTAAATGTATTAAATTGAATTAGATTGAAGAGTGTAAGAAATTTTAGTTTAAAAAAAATTTTCCCTTTACATAGAAAAAACAATGAGAATTTATATAGATAGGTACCTACTTATGATTGGGCAGTGCGGTGTTAAGTCATATAATATGCAATTTGGGCTAGAAGTAATAATCGTTTCTGATGCTAAAGCTAGTTTTATAACTGAATATTTTAATGCAATTGAAAACAACAATAACATAAAACTAAAATTTCTACAAGACCAAAACTGTGAACGTATAAACTCCTCTCCAAGATAAAAATAAAAAAGAACAAAGTCGATTCTAACACCACAGAAATGTTTAAAAGAGCCAAATGCATTATCAATGCGATAGAACCCGAAATCGGTGCAAATTCACGACAACAGAAGTCTCTAGAGGCGGATGTAGTATTTACGAGATACGGCCGGCAACATTGGAAGTTCGTCATACGACTATACACTTTATATCTCAGACTATAAATGTCAATTTTATAAAATACTTTTTAAAAATGTAGTCCTTTGTTAAGTTGGCACGCCGCCAACAAATCCACATAAAGGTTGACCGCGTATCACACCGGATGTGATAAAATATTTTATAAGTTCATGTACCTACCCTTTGAATCTTGTATCTGTTTTCTATGAATTATTTATTTGATTATTGATAGGTATATACAATATTCCGTTAAAAATAGACATCTACTTTGTAATTAAATTAATACAAGAATGTACCTACACATATAGTACATCTATGTGTATAGTACGCATGCACACACACATACACACGTGCGCACACACACGTACACTGGCACAAATACAATTATTCAATACACATTCCATAATCAGTAAATCATCTTAGAATCTTTTTTCTCTCTCTCTCTTTAATAAAAATAAATAAATCTCTTTTTATACCATTTTTCTTTTAAGATACTTTAAGGGCACTAAGCAAGATTTTTGAAAAATATAAGTATAAATAATGATCAATCACTAAATTTTTAATATCTCGTTTATTGCGAGAGTCGTAGATATTTTACAGTGTGTACAGATAAACAAACTTCTTGACTATAGCAAGAAGGATTCTACACAATGCGCAATAACAGCTTAACAGTCATGGAAGTCAAATTACTTGTAAATAGTATGTCAGCCATTAAGTTTAATCTCAACAATTTTCGTTAATAGAATCACTAATGTATGTGATGAGTATTCCAGTCAAGTACTTACGTTTGTACTCAATTGTTTCTGCGTCGAAAACGTTTAAGAAAATTTTAGGCGATGCGTTCGTTTCAAGATCTCTATTTTTTATTGTAATGCACATAAATAAATAATAAGTATTTGGTGAAGGTTGTAGTGGCGAAGTGGCATAACGTCCGAATGGAATCGTGACTTTTGTGGATTAAATTTCTATTCGAGGGAATGAGTTACATTTGTGATAACAGTAATAATGTCGACAAAGTAATCATAGTACTGAAGATTTCTTATAATATTATCTTTATTTTAATAAGTTATTAAAATTAAAAAATGTCATAAATATAATATAAATAACTGCGAAAACTTTTTTACGTTATCTCTTAAAAATATTATTTAAATAACGACTGACATAACAGGATTTCTTTCCGGGCAACTGTAACGAAGTCACCAAAAACAACGCTCGAGAATACTTGTAGGTACACTAAACATTTTAAATTCACTGGCATTTACAAAGAGGTATGAACCAGAGTCCCATTTAAATATCCATTATATAAACGTAAACTTGTTCTGTCCAGTTGTGAACATCACAATATAATCTCCATCTACATTCTGGCTGAACACGGGCGTTCCCTAGACAGCATTCTCTAGACAAATAACAGTTTAAACGTTCTCTAAATACTTCTCGTGGACTACTGAAATAGCAGGGATTTCACCTTCAGTTACTCCACACGAACTTGTAATAAAAATTAAGCTTCATTATACAATGAATAAAACAAGATAATTGTGAAAAATTATATATATTGCAGCAGAGCACATTATATTTCCCACACAGGTAACTGTAATTTAAAACTAGTATTAAAATTTCATATAACCGTAAGTATTAATTTTGCACGATTAATATTTATAAGCTTGCTTGTTTAACCTAAAAGTTTAAAACTGATATTTTTAAACACACTTTCAGAAATCGTGACAACCCAGTAGGAGGTTAACACCCGAATGTGACGATTGGTACTTGACATAAGTAAGAATCGTTCGCGTGGAATACCTAACCTGCTACTCGGTGTTGCCACACTTGAAAATGATCAAATAAACGTACATGGCTATCTAGTCGCTGATTTGAAACACCACGGGCATCGTTTCGCTTATCAGATGAATTTTTAAACATATAAAACAGTTAATAAATATAATTTTGAAGGGAATATATTTATTTTTGATCTGAATAAGCGATGGGATGTTATACGCTGACGTTGACGGTAAACGGTTTCTAGTATGAATCTTTTACCATTAACATGACCTTAAAACCGTTCCAGATAAAACCAAGGCGCTAATAAAATATCACGTTAAAGCCAATATAAAATTCACTTCGTCACAGCTTAAAATAACATGTTAATTTGTAAATAAACAACATATTTCACAAAAAGCTTCTATAATTAAAATTTTTAAAACAATTTTATTCTTTCTCTGGTGCATTTTCTTTTTATTGCTTTGATATTTAAAATTAAAAGTTTTGGGTAATTTTTTGAAACTTTATTTATCGTCTGCACAGTGTTGTTTGGAATACTCTAATAGTAGTTTTAAAAATGTTGAAACATAATTTTTAATGACTTATTCACGGTACGTTTAACGCAAATTAAAAGTGTTTTACCATTGATTAAAAAAGCTTTTTAGGTTAACAGTTTTAAGACTTGATACGGATCGGAGGATTTGTTTAAATTATTCAGCGGAGATTCATTAGTTACGTTCATTTGGGATTTGTTTTCATCAGATTGGGTCAATGGTTTTGTTTTTGACTTTATAACTTTGGAGTACATTTAAATATGGGGAGGGCAATAGTATGAAAATGGTAAAGTTTGTTGAACTGAAAATATACGTTTGTTTCAATTTAAATTTTAAACTTTTTATTTATTTTAAACGTAATTTATTTCAAAGGGGATATGAATAAATGCGTGTTAACGTAAATAGTTGACAATTTTCTCATTGGTATAGTGCTGACGAGGGTTTTGACGGGACGTACCAGACCAATGTGGTGGTCAAAAACAACGGCAGTTGCCTGTACGTACCCCCGGGCATTTTCAAGAGCACATGCAAGATAGACATCACGTGGTTTCCTTTCGATGACCAACATTGCGACATGAAGTTTGGTAGCTGGACTTACGACGGCAACCAGGTACTAGAAACAATAAGATGGTTGATATGATCAATTTTTACAATTTTAAATCGATAATAAGCAATTTTCTATTAATTCTTAGTAGCTAATTATCGTATAAAGCAATTACATATAGATTATTACTTGAAGAATTTGAAAGTTGCGGTTACTATTATGTCAACACAAATTTAAGTAATAATTGAATAAATAAATTAGAAAAATAAATAAATAGGAATATATGAAATTAAATCAAAGAAATAGGACTAGGATCTGAGTTTGTCCTACTAATGGTTGACCATTAAGGGAACCATGTGAGAAACCAGAAGGATATATTTATCCTAAACGTTTTATATGTACTATTTTGCATGGTGCAAATAAATATTATACTTCTGAATATGTGTATCATATTCTATTTTCAAATTTATCTGCCATACGGATGTATACCTAGTAGTTGAATACCTTTACGTTTACTATCTTCGATTTACTATTTTACTTATAAGTCAAGTTTAAATCTATTTCTTTTATATTGATAGAAAATAAAATGCGATTTTCTTTTATTATGAGTTACAAAATTATTGTTGAAGAAATAGATTTTTTCTAATTGTAATATGAAAAATTTTGCATGTTAGACTTAATCTTTATTATTTCTTAGTAAATATCTTCTATCTCCTTTTTACTTTTAATATTGATTATAACCTTTCGTTAACAATACAAGATTCCGTATGGTAGTTTATATTAATAAAATTGGCATGTATCAATCCCCGTTTCTTTAATATTTTTGTTGTCCGAAGCACTGACCTGTAATTCTCACAATTCTCTCTATCAGTGAAATGTATATAAGCAATTTTACGATAATTGTATAAGTTTGTTAGTTAAATTAAGTTGATTAGATTATTAAAAACATAGTAATATTTTAGTTCTAATTCACTTCGTGTAGTATCAATTTAATAATGCACGTATTTTTCTATTATAATAGTTTCAGTAGAATTAGATTACTACTACTACTACTAATTCAGTTTTCGACTAATATCTGTTTAAACTAACAGCTGGATCTTGTCTTGAAGAATGAAGCAGGTGGTGACTTGTCAGATTTTATAACAAACGGAGAATGGTATTTAACAGGTAAGTTAGTTTAAGCTTAAGACATATATTTGTATAGTGTTTTATCTATTATTTTATTACTTAATATATTTTTTGGAGAGTTATAAAAACAATCTAGATTACTTATTAAAATTATAATAAAGGTTAAAATTGATATATTCATGATACATTTAATTACCAAATTATCCACAGGAATGCCGGGAAAGAAGAATACGATAACATACGCGTGTTGTCCAGAACCCTACGTAGATGTAACATTCACAATAATGATAAGAAGAAGAACGTTATACTACTTCTTCAATTTGATAGTTCCGTGTGTTTTAATTTCTTCAATGGCCCTTCTTGGGTTCACACTGCCACCAGACTCCGGAGAAAAACTTACTTTAGGTAAATTAAATACATTCTACAACTTAAAAATTAAATTATCTCACATTTTTTTAGTAATATATTTTTTGTATGAATTTGTATAGTCTAGGGATTAGGCGAACTATCTGATAAAACTATCTCTATTTGATAAAATAGCAAACTTATTTTTGCAATAGGTAAGTGATAAACGATAATGTCTTTCATTTATTTCGTATACTGTCTTGTATTATCTATGATCTATATTTCAACAACATTTATGTGATTTATTGACAACAGGTGTGACAATTTTGTTGTCATTGACTGTGTTTCTCAACTTGGTCGCCGAAAAGTTGCCTTCTACGTCGGATGCAGTACCTCTGATAGGTATCGCGATATAGAAGGCGAAATTTGCGCATGCTCTTTCTATATTCTAATCGTACCCTAGAAAAATATTTTAAATTCTATTTTATTTTGCCAAATTATGGTGGTCTTATATTTTTTTCACTCGACACCTATTGGAATATTAAGTTGTTACTTAATAAACGAATACTTTAAGGAATATTAGAAAAAGTATGCGCTTACGGAATTGAATGTTTTTAGAGAATGCAATGACTGTTTGTGTTAGATGTACCCAGCATTATTTGACATATTGCAGATTCCATAAATGTGTGAGTATTTTTCGTTTGTCATCATCTACGATATTGTACATTTTAAAATTTTTATGATCATTTAAAGTTAATCGGAGAGTTGTGTCCAGATAGGCGGCATAAAGGCGGCTACCTCAATGGAATTAAAAATTAGTTCTCGTAGGGTTAACTATGCTTTTGATTTCAGGAGTCACTATTCTTCTATCGCTGACGGTGTTCCTCAACCTGGTAGCTGAGACCCTGCCGCAGGTCTCCGACGCAATTCCCCTGTTAGGTACACAGTCCAAACCAAAAACCCTGACATCCCATCTGATCTCCTTTTTGGCTTATTTTCACAACACCTACTTTTTATTTTGAACTATTTACCATTTTTGTTCGATCTATCATTATCATTTTATCCCTTTTTAAATTAAATACTAAATATTATTTTAAAACATTACAAGGAGTTAATTATGTACAGTCAACGTAGATCTGTAGTTAAATCAATCCATTTAAATTCTATGTTAGCTGAAAAGATTTTCATTTGAATTCAAATACGCTTTTGCCTGTCAAATACCACATTAATTGATGTTTTGACTAAATTTTAAAACCACTCATCTCATCGTAGCTAAGGCGTCTATGATGCCATTGTTATATGCTATGTGTACAAGTAAAAAAAAACAATCTTGGAATCGATTTCGGACGTTTCACTTAATTTGTCAAACTTTTCACGGTATTGTGCATCATAATCAATAATTTCCAAATATTTAGACCAAATTATGCTATAGTTAAGCATTTAAAACTAACACTATAGTGCAATTACTAAATGCATGAATAAATTAATTACATAGATATCCTTGTGTTGAATATATGAGGATTTCAAAGGTAAGTTTGTTTATTTATATCTATTAATCAGTATTATAATATCTTGCATTACTTATATATATTCAATTCACAAACGTGATCGATTCCATGGTATATAATTTGTGTTGTGTTGTTGGTGTTTATGTATGACATATTTAATCATCGAAATGTCTTTATTATAATTTCTTTGATACTTGGAGGGTGGTTTGAGGTAATCGATTCAGATAATCTAATTATCTATTAAGTACTATTAATAATTTAAATTAACTTGTTTAAATAAATAAAAGCTAAATAAAAGAGCCTCTAAAACAGTATTTGCATGACTTTGTTCTATTTTGTTTATTATTTCACTTGAGCCCCTATTACCGACTCAGCACACAAACAGGAATATTTATCAAAAGCGACGAAGTGTCGATCGATACGGGATCTGACGTAAACTTAACAGGGTTATATGAGACAAATGTAAATAGTCACTGTTTTTCATAGAATTGTATATTAATCTTTGCAGGTGTTACAATTCTCCTGTCGCAAACTGTTTTCTCTCTATTGGTGGGGCACGTCATCACTAAAACCTCTGAGGCGATCCCCCTAATAGGTGAGAAATGCGTGTTTGCTAGAAATAAAATAAAATTTAATAAATTAATAATTAAAAATGAACTGTGAATAGATTATATAAATAATACAACTTGGGAATGGGTTTTGAGGAATTGTTAAAAATCAAGAAATTTACTTTTTTTTATTATAATCAATTAATAACTCCTCTACCCAGTCCCGAACCAAAATTTCTAAAAATAAAATAAATAGAACGCTTGAATGGAATCTATCTAAAAAGCATAGTGCCTTAAATTTTTTACTTTTTAATTCGCATTTTAGAATCTCAAGATGGAATTTATGTGCTTTAAGGGTTGCCAATGCTCAAAATGAGTGTTGCGGCTGAGCTATGTTTAAATCCAGCTATCTTTTAACCTACTAAACATTCTCAAGATACTTTTCAAACTGGCCTCCAATCTTAATCTTGTAATGTATTAAAATAATTTATGCCTTTTTATCTGACATATTTTTT